>PVKA01005715.1:74802-88752 GCA_004027165.1 Ctenomys sociabilis
GGCTAGAGATATTGTAGAAGGAACACACTTGGCTGGGCCAGGGCCAAACAGTCTCCAAAATGTATAGCTTTTGATGACTGGAAGCATCATTTAGCCATGCTCCACAGGGAGCCTGTTACCTGTCCTAGGCCCTGTCGAGGGTCTCTGGTGGTCCAGGTTCCTCTGGCTGCCTGTATCAGATCTGTAGTCATTGTATCTGAAAGTTTTCCCTCCTATTTCAGGAAAAATTCCTTCTCCAGCATTCTGAAGCGAGAGCATTTCCGCATTGAGAATGCTGTCTCCAGTAAATATTCTTAAAGAGCGACAATTTTTATTTGAGCTGTAGTTGGAGTATTAGTGTTGGGTAACATAGAACTTCTGTTCAGGAAAAGAGAGAAGCTTCTTCAGACTTTCCTGATGAATTCTTTGGGTTTTTATGCAATAACCCATCTCCTAGGATTCCTGTTGAAAAATGAATCCTCTAAATCTTCAACAGTCCCTTTCCTCCCATGAACTTTGAGGTGGTGCTGGTGTTTTCCTACCTCATAGCTTGTCCTTGATGATGGCATATAAAGTCCACACCTCCCCTCACTGATTGCTTCTGACCCTAAGGAGCTGTAAGGAATGCAGGTATTACATATGTGATAAGAACAGGGACAGGTACATTATTCAGATTAGAGTGGCTTAGTCAGTTTTAATCCACATTTTCAGTGGCCACAGTGTCACACAGGTTGGTGAACTTCTAGAGTTTTTGAGGGTATTCTGCAGTAGTATAGTCTGGTGTGTATATAGTATAGTGTGATAAATCCTAGGACTGGAAAAGTATGGCTTAAGAATTTGCCTTCTGTCATCTGATAGTGTTTCAGAAGCATGCTGTGGTCCTGCCACTGAGGGTTCCCTACTAGAAAATCATCTAAAGTTCTCCTCACTAGTGTTTCTTCCTGCTGACTGAACCAATGACACTTGCACAGTAAAGGAGCCCCTAGCCGTGGTAGGAATGTTGCCTGACCCATTTCCTACATTCTCAGTAAAACACTGAGATGAACTACAGATAAGTAAGAGAGAACAGGAAGGAAGTAGAAAAATGTGAAGAGGGGAAAGTGATCTTGCTGGGTAAGCAAAGTACTACAGCAATCACCTCCACACCATGATGCCCATCTTCCCCCCACTTCCCAGAGTAACCTGGGGATTGACTGGGAAAGGGCCTTTGCTTGGGATGACTGGGACAGACCACAGCTACTGAAGTCACACTGGCCCAAGTGTGTGCGTAGTGTCTTTGAGCACTAAATATATGCAGAACTGATATCAGGTATGGCCTTGGTTGCATCTTTCCTCTGTAGATGAATATGTCTAAGATCTCACCCTCAGTTTATGTTGTTCACCTATCAAGACAGAATGCACTCTGTCCTTCATGTGCCTGCGGGGGCCATGGGAAATCTTGTCCCGATCAACTGAACTCATGATGAAGGGGTAAGTCTTGACTTATACACTAGGGCTAGAGATTTTTGGGGCTCCTTGTGGACCTAGAATGCTCTTGTCCCAAACTGTGTACATATGTACCTTTAAGAAAGAGGTCTCGAGGGTAAGCAGCACTAATGATACTAAGACTAAACATCAGACTGACTTCCACTTGTTACCCCTACTTAACCATATTTCAATTTTCCTCTCTGAGGTATGCTCCTGTGTCTGCTGTATGTAAAATTTATGGCTGCAGAAAGAATATAGAGAGCTGCGTCCCGCACCTTCCATTCACGTGAATCGTTCACTTCGGTAGCTTGTCAGGTCCCCGGCAGCCAGGATGGTGCAGCAGATCGAAAGCAAAGAGGCCTTTAAGGAAGCATTGGCTGCTGCAGGAGATAAACTTGTAGTAGTTGATTTCTCAGCCACGTGGTGTGGGCCTCACAAAATGATCAAGCTTTTCTTTCATTCCCTGTCTGAAAAATATTCCAACGTGCTGTTCCTTGAAGTAGACGTGGACGACTGTCAGTACGTTGCTGCAGATTGCGAAGTCAAGTGCATGCCAACCTTCCAGTTTTTTAAAAAGGGGGAGAAGGTGAGTGAGTTTTCTGGAGCAAATAAGGAGAAGCTTGAAGCCACCATTAAAAAGTTCGTCTATGTTTTCTGAAGAATGTAACTACAGCTGTTTAAAACTTAATTTTTTTTTAATTTATAAAAAATAAGTATGGGAACTATATGCGCAACTGCCATCTGATTATAAATGACAATAAAATATTAATTCTACCCTTTTTTTTAAAAAAAAAAAAGAATATAGATTATGTAGAGGCTCTAGAAAGGGACATGGGGTGGGGTGCTGGGAGCTGAAGAGCCACATGGACAGAACAGCCTATAAACTGCCCCCTAATTCCTGTATTTTCCCATGTGTAGGTCTCATATTTACATCCCAGTCGAGTTACTGTTACACACTAGATGTTAGGGACATTAACTGTCTCTGTCACCTGGAGAAACAAAGCCTGACATTTGACCCTTTGACATCATCTCCTTGTACTTTCAACTTATATACTGAATTTGTGAGTTTTTCTCAGCTCTCAAACTCTTGTTGTTTTAATTTCTATTCCATCCATCAAGCCCATGTCTTTATTTCTTCCCTCCTCAAGACACCTCAAGGTATTTAAGGCAAGCAACATTTGACAAGCTCCACTCTAGTATTTGGCTCAGTGGTAGAATGCTTACCTAGCAAGCTGAAAACCCTGGGCTCAGTTCTCAGCACCAAAAAAAAAAAAAAAAAAAAAAGCAAGTAAATAAATAAATACAATACAATAAAATAAAATAAACTTTGAAAAGCTCCACTCTAAAATAGGTCTCATGTAATCAACATGATCCTTTGCTTCTGGAAAAATGTGCTATGTGATTGATTTCTATTGGATTAAAATTCACAATCAAGCTAACAGGTGCCACATGAATTTATGGGCAGCCCCAGTACTAACAATCACTCATTTATTCACTCCACACATCCTCCTCTTGTCTCAGTGAGCAAACAAACCCCATGCAGCCTAGGCCATGGTTTCCTCTACCCCATGCTACTCTCAGCTGGAGAAAACCTCTGCATATGAATTCTACCAAAGCCATCTCCATTTGCTCAATAGATTCTTGAACTCACCATTCATGGTGGAACTAGAAGCCATCAGAAGGTAGATTTGTATAAAAAACTATTCTTTCCTTCCTGTTGTGCAGAAAGCATCATAACCATAGTCATAGCCTAACTGTTAGGTTTTTCAGTGTAGCAGAGAGAGAAAAGAGAAGACTTTGTTGAGGGCATGGAGAGAACCACAGGGAAATGGCAGAGATCCTTCTGATCTGAGACAAAGGGGAGCTGGGGCTGTGCAGCCTTCTACTAGGGGTGGAGTTTGAGGGGCAGGTTCAGTGGCATCTCAGAAGGTTATATTCAGGGTTGGGGTGGGGAGGGAGGAAGTAGTCTCTGGGAAAATAAGTTGTCCTTTTGGGACTTTAGGTGTATTGGGCCATAATAATGGTTCGGCAATTCCTACTCAGCTGGAACCTGTCATTCCCATCTTTTAGCTGTTATGAAGGGGCAATGACTCTTAGACTGCTTCCTGCTGAATAGGAGTATCATTTTGGGGATGGGGAGGATTGACAGGGTGATGATGGTCCACGCCCATAGAAAAGCTAGTGCCCGGTGTTTCAGCCAAGATGAAGAAGCCTTGTACAAAGTTTAAGAAGGCAGGCTGGTATGAGCAGACGTATCATTGTCATGATTAAAGGACCCAGAAGGGGAAGCAGAAGGGGGCCCATAATCCAAATGTGTCACTAAGCACAATCATACTTCCTGAGATTTTTTTTTTTTTTTGTGGTACCAGGAATCAAACGTGAGTTTGACCACCTAGCTATCTCCCCAGGCTTCTCTGAGCAATCGCTAAACTCTAGCCCAGATGAAGTGATCTGGCCTTACCAGCAGCCCTTACTGGCCCATCCCTCCTTCATGAGATAATCAACATGTTTCACCTTATAATATTTTCATTCTAAAATGTTTTAAACATATACCGGAGCAGATGAAGTGACACAGTCTCCATGTCCTATCAAGTCAGCTTTCACAGTTATTGACATGTGTGATGCACCCGATCTTTGACAATATGATTAAAGTGCATAAAGTCTATTTCATTATCTGCCAGCTGTTTCTTAGATGCTATGTTACATACTCCATGTGAAGGCTTTCACAACCCCTTAACTCATTTTTTTTTTTTTTTTTTCTGGCAGAACTTGGGATTGAATAGACCCTTGTTGCTTGCCAGGGAAGTGCTTATTCTACTGAGCCATCTCCCAGCCCCCACAACCCCTTGATATTTATCATATTAACACACTTACCCAAAATAGAGTATGTGTGGCATTGACAACTACAAGAAGGGGGCCTTTTAGCCTTTGGCAATGAGTTTTTTTCTTTCAATCAACTTTGAGGAGTCATTTGTTTGAATCCCCAGACCCAATAATACACACGAAGCATCTTCACTAATTCAATGCAAGACATTTATGACCCTTTATCATACAGTTGTCTCAAACATGCCACAAAGCAATTAACAATAACCATCCTGAGAACCATGGAAATAGAAATCTGTACTTGTTGATGAACAATTGAGATTCTTGCTCAGTGTTTTGTAATATTTAGAAGAAAAGATTTTCCTGTCACACTTTCCTCCCTAGACTGTCACTAAAAGTATTGATTATGTAAACAGATGCTCAACATCACTAAGTATCAAAGAAATCCAAATCAAGCCCACTGTGAAAGAATATTTCAGATACAGCAGCAGTAAAGAGCCAGGTGTTGAAGAGAACAAGAAGTTGCAAGCCATATACCCTGCTGGTGGAAATATAAGAAGGTGTGATTGTCTTAGAAAACATTCTAGTAAATTCTCCAAATGTTAAACATCAAGTTATCCCACCATCCGGCAATTCCTTTTCTTTCTTTCTTTTTTCTTTTTTTTTTTTTTTTTTTTTTGGTGGAATTGGGGATTGAACTCAGGCCCTTGTACTTGCCAGGGAAGCGCCTATTCCACTGAGCCATCTCCCTGGCCCCAGCAATTCCCTTTCTATGTACATGCCAAGACAAAAACATGTCCACCCAGAAACTTGTGCGTGGATGTTTCTAGAAGTACTACTGGTAATAACTCAGTAAAAACAGCCGTGTGTTCATCAGCTGGTGAACGGATAAACCAAAGTTTTTAGGATCATGTAGTGGATTATATATCAGTCATAGGAAGGAACAAACTAGGGTGCAAGCTACAACTTGGATGACCTTGAGAACACTGCCAAGTGAAAGATCTGGAGATAACCACATACTACGTGACTCCATTTTTACAAGGATCCCAGAAAAGGAAATTCTATGGCGACAGAAAGTAGACTAGTGGTTGTTTAGAGCTGCAATATGAGAGGTGGTAGGTGTGAACTATAGATGGGAGATGGTTTTTTTTGGAAGTTATAAAAATGTTTGAAATTTACTGTAGGCAAGGGAAATATCTCAGTAGAATAAGCACATGCCTGGAAAGCACAAGGGCCTGAGTTCAATCCCTGGTTCTGCAAAAAAAAAAAAAAAGAAAAAAAAGAAAAACAAAAAGACTGGGAATATGGGTACTAAAATATGAATATATCAGATATTGAATTTACATTTGAGTTGGGTGAGCTTAATGGCCTTATGCCAAAGCAGTTTAATGGAATTTTTTTTTTTTTTGTGGCAGAACCAGGGATTGAACTCAGGCCCTTGAACTTGCCAGGGAAGCACTTATTCCACTGAGCCATCCCCCCAGCCCCAAACAGAATCTTTTAAAAGTATGATTCTTTTCTTTTAGAGATAGGCTGCTTTTACAGCTTCCTCACAATGAGAACATAAACCACCACTTCCTCATCTCCTTCACTCAAATGAATGGACTGAGAAGAGGTGTATCAGAAAAACAGCTTTCCTGTCTGTAAGGACCAGGCAGAGGGTGGCTGCAGGAAGTGGATTCTGTTGTCAGAAATAGCCCCCCAGCTTTTGGTCTACCATCTCACTGTATTCCTCTTTTCTCTTTCCTGCAATAAAATCCTTGGTAAATCTGAACACAACGAGGCAGGGATTGGAAGCAAAAGCTGCCTTATAGCCTGAGCAGCTAGTTTGGTATGCTGTTTTGGTTTTTATTTATTTATTTATTTTTATTTATTTTTTTTCCAGAACCGGGGATTGAACTCAGAGCCCTTGAGCTTGCCTTAAAGAATACAAAAGAAGGGGCTGGGGAGATAGCTCAGTAGAATAAGCACCTGCCTGGCAAGTGCAGGGTCCTGAGTTCAATCCCCGGGGTTGCCAAAAAAAAGCATTTACAAACTATACAAAATTTCATTGAACAAAGTAAAAAGAATTCAACAATGGTTGCTGTATTGCATGATTTTATCATTCAAATTAGTTTTGAATAATCTTTTTTCTTGTTACACAATTGTTTGTCTGCCATGTTTTTTTGGGGGGAGCAATAAGCAATATGAACCTTCACATTCAATAACATTTAATTTGTGAACTATATTTCAATAAAACTGTTTAAAAAGGAAAATATTTAAAAAATACAAATAGTTTGGGCTGCCAAGAACTAGAGAGGATGTGAAAAATGCGTCAGGACATTTTTGGAAAATGGGATTCCTATGGAAGAGAGGTAAGTGACCTAGAAATGCAGAAAAAGCACTTGTCAACCAACCTGCCACCATCTCCAGAAGACCAAAGACGCAGTGGCACCAAACTGGAAAGTAGGAATGCTTGAGCTGTAAATGTGACCTTTGGAGATTTTGGTTGCTGTTTTTTTTTTTTTTTTTTTTTTGTCTTTTTGAGACAGGGTCTCACTATGCAGTTCAGGCTGTCCTTAAGCTCACTTTGTAGCTCAGGCTGGTCTCGAACTCACAACAATCCTCCTGCCTCAGCCTCCCGAGTGCTGGGATTACAGGCGTGCGCCACCACGCCCGGCTCCTGTTTTTTTTATTGTATACAGTGAACAAAACTTATTTCTTTCTGGTATTGCGCAAAAGTCCTGTGCACATGTAAGTTACTTGGAAGTGAAGATAGGATCCCAGCTGCTGCCCTTGGGCAGATTCTGAACCCTTGTTTTGAAGCTGGCTTTGAGTTGTAGCAGGGAGGGCTGGGTCTGCAGGGAGAAGTAGGAATCAAAGTCAAAACCCTCAAATATTTGTGAATCTGGGGACACTGTAGTCGATGATTCATTTTAAAAATGTGTTTATCTAAGCTGGGCGTGGTGGCACATGCCTGTAATCCCAGCACTAGGGAGGCTGAGGCAGGAGGATTGTTGTGAGTTCGAGACCAGCCTAAGCTACAAAGTGAGCTTAAGGCCAGCCTGAACTGCACAGTGAGACCCTGTCTCAAAAAGACAAAAAAAAAAAAAAAAATGTTTATCTAAATTTGTTTGAGTTTCATGAATGGAAAACAGCAGCATATGCTTTGTTTAGATTTCTCTACATACATTTTGACTCATCTGCTTATCTCTGGACTTTTGTTGCCCCTTCTACCCTCCAGAAAACACGAACACACACACACATGCACACATACACAGAATCTTTTTTTTTTTTTTTTAATGAGCAGAATAGATTTTTTTGAGAGAAAGAAAGCTCCTGTCCAAAAGAGGACAGGAGGGGGGCCCAAGAGGGTAGTTCTCCCCCCCCACAGAATCTGACAAAAAAAAATGTATGCACATTTCAGAAAAAGAGAAGTAGTATGACATAAAAAAAAGTAACAGCAGTAATTATTCAAGAGAAGCAAGTTGAAGCAACACTGAGATTCCATCCCACTTTAGAAAGAATGGCTACCATCAAAAAACAGACCAATAACAAATGGTGGGGTTATGGGAAAAAGGAACATTTCTCCACTGTTGGAGGGAGTGTAGACTGGTGCAAACACTGTGGGAGACAGTGGGCATTCCTCAAAAAAATAGGACTACAGGTTCCATTTTACCCAGCTATTCCTCATGGTATTTTCCCAAAAGAATTAAAAGCATCATACCCCAGTGGTATAGGCTCACCCTTATTTATAACAACACAGTTTATAATAGCTAAATCTTGGAAATTCCAACGGCATCAACTGATGAATTGATAAAAAAAAGACGTGTGTGTGTGTGTGTATATATATATATATATATATATATATATATATATATATATAATATATACATAATATATAGTAGTATATACATATGTACTACTATTCCATACAGAAGGATAGACTTGAGATATTTATAGACCTTAACATCACACTTTTTTTTTTAAATTTAGTACAAAATCTACAGGGTGTACAGGGTCTCTACACAGATCAGACTGGTAGCGACTGTCCTGTTTTCAGCCTCCCAAGCACTGGGATTACAGGCCTGCACCACCACGCCCAGTCTCAATAGTCATCTCAGCTTGTCTTGGGGGGTCGGGGGTGGTGCGGCAGGCCCCTGCATCTGCCTAAAAAGGTGCTTTAATCCGCTGAGCTATTTGGCCGGCCCCAAGATCACACTCTTAAGTGAAGTAAATGGGACACACGTGTGAATAGGGCATTGTCTCACTGGTATGAGAAACAAGGTATAAATAAGAGCCAAATTGCATAAGACAGATGGGGAAACAGGAAAAAAGTTGTTCAAAAGAAATCTGCCCCAATTTAGCTATTTCAGAATCTGCCCTGGAGCAGATTCTGAAGCCTTGTTTTGAAGTTGGCTTTGAGCTGTAGCAGGGAGGGCTGGGTCTGGAGGGAGAAGTGGCAGGAATCAAAGTCAAAATGCTCAGAAGAAAAAAACTGAGAAAGGAGGGATAAAATAGAAACAAAGCTTGTAAATGAGGAAGAGGGGTCCAAGGGGCGAAAGGAGTGAGGAGCGGAAAACAGGCGAATCAAGTTATATTAGGTACAAGATGTTCCCATTGCTTCCTTGGATGAGCCATCCACTTTTCTGCCTCGTGGGTCCTTGGCACGGTATGTTCTGCCCTCTAACAAAATTTTCCGTGACTATTATTCCGAGGAGCTACCTATGTGGGAATGGGGCCGAGCAACTGCTGAGTATATTTCTTTTCTTTCTTTCTTTTGAAATATATTTCGGTTTAAAAGTGAACAAAATACTGTGTAAGTGGGGAAAGCTACGGGTGGGGTAAGAGTAGATCTTGAGGTGTAACTAACTCCTTGGGTACAACAGACTTCGGAAGATTGTGTGGAACCCCAAGAGAGACTGCTATGCAGTAAAAGCCTCCCCTAACACCTAGCAAACTGGCGGAACCCGTAGAAAGTGTCAGTGAGGTCCATACACACTATGCAATGAAGGCGGAGTTAGAGGGAAAGGTGTAGGGATCCGGAGGGCCCCAGGGGCCCAGAGGGCTCATCCAGGCGGGGCGGCGGGGGAGGGCTGGGGCTGTGCCCACGGCACCCCTCCCCCTCCTCTGGAACCTCTGCTTGCGCCAAGCTCTGTGATGCGGGCCTGGAACCACGGTCTGGAATGTGCACTGTCAGCGCCCATCTTTGGATGGTGGGCACCACCACCATCGTCTGAGGGTCTGGTGGAATGGATGAGCTCCAGTTTGGTGTTCTGGGTATCCCTGTTCTTGACTGCCTCTGTGGCTTGGGGTTCATCCTTCTGTCTTTGTGCTACCTGAAGACAAATGCATGCTTCCCATTAGTATGCAGCCAGAGAGGGCTCCATGAGGCAAGTACACTGAGGGCCTTAGATACTGTAGCGCTTTCCTGTTTTCTAATATATGCAGCGGAAGGCTTTAAATGTCACTGTAAGCACTGCTTCTGCTACAGCCTGCATCATCAGTGGCATTTTCATTTTTATTTAGCTTAAATTTGATCCATATTTCCATAGTGTTTTGTTACTTTTTTATTTTTTGTCTTTTTGAGACAGGGTCTCACTATGCAGTTCAGGCTGGCCTTAAGCTCACTTTGTAGCTCACACTGGTCTTGAACTCACAACAATCCTCCTGCCTCAGCCTCCCGAGTGCTGGGATTACAGGCCTGCGCCACCACACCCAGCTGTTTTGTTACTTTTGCTGCTATTGTTGGTTTTGTTTGAGACAGAGTCTCCTATATAGTTCTAGCTGTCCTTGAACTCACCCAGGTTGTCCACCACAGTCCTTCTGCATCAGCCTTTCAAGTGCTGGGATTTCAGGTGTGCCCCAATATGCCTGGCTCTATTCTTTTGTATCTGTCAAGGTACAATTTATGGCCTCCAATGTGTTTAGCTTGGTGAATTTCCATGTCAGCTTGAGAAGAATATCTATTTTGGTACTGTTGGAAAAATTATTGAATAAATATCAAGGGGATTAAGTGAATGTATGGTGATATTTAGATCAAATATATCTGTATTGATCTTCTGCCTGCTAAATCTGCCAACTCCTGATGAGACCTGAAGTCCCCAAAAGCAATGCCGATAGATGCATGGCTCTCTGCATTTCTGCCAGCTCCTGCCTCGTATGTCTTGACAGTCTTGGTAAATGGATGCTCCGTGAGGATCGCTATGTTTCTTGGAGAACTGACCCCTTTGTGATTAAGTAATGTCACTGTCACCCCTGATAATTTTGCTTGTTCTGTAGTGTACTTTGTCTGAAACCACTATGGTTTTTTGAGACTGGGTTTCTCACTGTGCAGTTCAGGCTGATTTGAAGTAGCCCAGGCTGGTCTTGAACTTGAGATGGTCCTTCTGGGTGAGCCTCCCTCGTGCTTGGGTTACAGGCATGTGCCACCACACCCAGATGTGCAATTACTACAACTGGTTTTGTTAAATCCCTTTATTTTTTCTGTGTCTGTATATTTAAAATTACTCCTGTGTAATACAAAACCCGTGGTTGAATACGTCTCATCTTGGTCTTCTAAATGTGTACCATTTCTAATGTCCTATCAATTTTTTTTTAAGTCTGATTAACCTTTATTTGTATTTTTACTTTTTTGTGGAACCTGGGATTGAACTCAGGCCCTCAAGCTTGCCAGGCAAGCGCTTATTCTACTGAGCTATCTCCCTGGCCCCTATCTTATCAATTATTATACCATCTTTTTTTTTTTTTTAATTTTTGGCAAAGGTCTACAGGGTGTTCAGGGTCTCGCTACTAGATTGGAGTCATAGTGATCTGCCTGTTTTACAGCCTCCCAAGAGCTGTGATTACAGGCGTATTATATCCTCTTTACAAGAAATTCAAACAAAAAAAGACAAGATAAAAAATTAAGATTTCTTAAAAGCAAGTGCATAACTATATCTGTTACTCTGAGCAACAGATTTGATGATTTGAAGGTTTTTATGTAAAAATGGTAACAACCATTGTTAACTATTCCTGTTTTGAAAATCTGTAACATATGTATTGTTGTAAGTTACTGTTTCCGTCTTTTTCTCTATTTGTTTTTGCTCTTCAAAATAAATTAAATTAAAAAAAATAAAAACAAGAAAATAGAACAAGTTAAGGTTTCTTGAAAGCAAGTGCTAATAATTAATTATTTGTCAAATCTTCCATGACTATTTCTGTTAATCTGAGCAACATATCTGACAATAAAAATAGGTAATATAGTCATTGTTAATTAGCTACTCTCGTTTTGAAAATCTGTAACATGTGTACTTTTTTTTTTTTTTTTTTTTTTTTTTTTTTTTGAGACAGGATCTCACTATGCAGTTCAGGCTGGCCTTAAACTCATTTTGTAGCCCAGGCTGGTCTCGAACTCACAACAATCCTCCTGCCTCAGCCTCCCAAGCTCTGGGATTACAGGCATGAGCCACCATGCCCGGCTTATAACATGTGTACTCTAAATGTTGTACTGTTTCTGTCTTTGTTTCCATTTGTTTTTGATTTTGTTTTTACTCTTCAAAATAAAAAATAAAATTACTATCTTCTAAAATAATAAATTACAAATCAGTCTTTCTGAGAGCGCCGAATCCTAACCACCAGACTACCAGGGAAGCTAAATCAGTCTTTCTGAAGTTCTGTCTTTTGATTGGGAAATTTGGATCATTCATTTTTTTTTTTTCCATCACAAAGAGAACTTTATTCATCACTATTAAAAATCTGTATCTTAAACAGACTCTTGGACTGTGGTTCTTATCCATCAGTTTGTTCAACTTTAGCTCCAGTCTTTTCCCCAGTAGCCTTTCCAGAGCTACCTTCACCATGAAGCTTCATGAGTTTTCTCAGTTCAAACTTGGGCTTCCTCAGCATTTTTACTTTTCTGATGAAGACATCATGAAGAGGGTAGATAGACTGGCAAGCCTTTTCTTTGTCTTTTCCAGTGCTATCTGGAATCAGTTTATTGACCACTTCCTTGAAGTCATTTGTCTGCGCCTCTCGGGTCATGATTTCCATCATCTTCTTCCAGATCTGGTGGACCTGTTGGTGCTGAGCATAAGAGGTCTTCTGTATCTGATTGTTGCGTTTTTTAGTAAAACCGACACAGAACAATCGCAAGCAAATAACCATTGGTAGTCTTGACATCCACATGAGCTTCGATCATGGTCTGCCTTTTTTTTTTTTGTCTTTTTGAGACAGGGTCTCACTATGCAGTTCAGGATGGCCTTAAGCTCACTTTGTAGCTCAGGCTGGTCTCGAACTCACAACAATCCTCTTGTCTCAGCCATCCAAGTGCTGGGATTACAGGCATGCGCCACCACGCCTGGCTGATCATTCCTTTTAAAATTGATTTTTATACAGTTGGATTAATGTGGATCATGTTCACGTCTGTTAAGGTTTGTTATTTATTCATTGCATCTGTTCTTTTTATATAAACCCCTTCTGGACCTCATTGAGGTCCCCAAAGTTTATATTTGTAATCCTAGGAGAAAGTTATTGGAATTTCAACAAGTTAATTCCAATCTACAGCTTCCAGTGCAACCCATGGCAAGAATAAGGACACTAAGGCATATTTGTAACTGTGGGGAGCCAAGGGGTCCTGAGTCCAGCTAGAACAATGGCTAACCAGAGCAAAGGCCGACACCAAGGCTGAACACAGATTTTTTTTTTTTTTTGAGACAGGGTCTCACTATGTAGTTCAGTCTGGCCTAAAACTCACTTTGTAGGTCAGGCTGGTCTCAGACTCACAACAATCCTCCTGCTTCAGCCTCCTGAGTGCTGGGATTATAGGCCTGTGCTACCACTCCCAACTTCAAGAACACAGGTTTTATTAATTCGTGAAGAGGGCTTGGAGATGAATGACAGAAGGGTGGTCCATACATGAGTACTGTGAGCCAGGCAGCTAGGCCTGAGACCACCTCTGTGCTATGCAGAGTGTAATCTGAGTAGCATACATTGGGGTAGTACCTGGTGTTTTGGGGTTAGAGGCTTAGTTTGGTGTGTAATCCATGCCCCAAGAAGTCATAGCCTCTTTTCTTGAGACTCATTCTCAGTCAACAGCTGGCCTTCACCCCATCTAGCTCCCACAAGTTACTCGGGAGCTGTAGGTGGGGCACCACTGATCACTGCTTTAAAGACTACACCACAGCACCTGGCTAGACCCTTTGATATTGCTTGAAGCCAACAGAGGGGCTAAGGAAATGTCCTAGCTGTGTGCCTATCTACACACAGAGGTAGGGCCTAATGCTTTTTTCCTTCAGGGAGAGCTGTCCAGATGGTCCTCCACACCTTTTACCTTCCTTTTCTGGATGCATGCATTTTTAACAGAATTTTTTTTTATTTAAATGATATTTTATATACTTTTACTTGTATATATTGAAGGTATATGACATGCTTCTTAGTGCCTTTTCTCCCACTTCTTTCCATTTCCATCCCCACTATGCACAAGCCCTAGTAATCTTTGTCTTCTCTATTTCTATTCACTCAACTTTTTTTTTCCATTTATTTTTATTTTATTAAAATACAAATGTCAATCAGACAGTTTCAAGACACCTTAACCATACAGAGTCGATGAATTAATACACTGCAAACTGTTTTCATAACGTTTTGGTATTGTACAAGGTGCATACATGAAATTATATTTACAGGTTTTTTTATAGCTGAATTATATCAAAGATTCAATAATTA
>PVKA01005716.1:0-88562 GCA_004027165.1 Ctenomys sociabilis
ATTTGCTTCAAATCATCTCAAACTAAGAAACAGCAGGCTAGGCCTTGGAAAGGCGACGAAGAGCTCAGTGGCCGCAGCTGTCTTCACAATGACACAGGGCACCTCACTAAGAAGCCTAAGTAAAAGAGCCGAACCAGATCACACTGCTGTGGGGCAGATACTGCACATGGACTTTCTGGATCTTGCTCTGTCCTCATCCGTAAAACTTGGATAGCATCACAGACACGACCATGGCACGAGGGGACCAAGAGACTGGGAAAACTCGTCACTTACTTGGGGCAGCTGCAGATCCAAAGCCCCCGCTGGTTGAACCGAATGGGTTTTTGTTGGCTGCATCCTGGCTGGGTTTCCCTCCAAGGCCGCTGAAGAAACCTCCACCCCTTCCAGCATTTCCAGACCCAAACACGCTCCCGCCAGAAGTAGAGGACTGCTGGAAAAAAAACAGGGCAGGAAGCAAGCTGGGATGGGAGGTCATCGCCACACAGCAGGCCACATCCGCGGAGGAGGGGCTGGTCCACATGCAGAGGTGCACCCCAACGCCCCCACAGCTGCGCTCTGGATGGGGGCTGTCTTCGCATCTGTGGTTCCCAAGTGAACGCAGTCTGCGGGAGGTGGGGACTTCCAGGGTTTCTCTGTCCTGCTGCTTGCTGGGCCTGACACAGTGCCAGGGGCAGGAAAACCAGCCCCACACAGGAGCCAGCAAATGAGCTTGGAAGTATCCACAGCCATCATGAGGACAGCTTATTCTGACTCGTCTAGTGCTGGGGTGTTGGGCGGAACTCATCAGCAACTGATGCTGAGTGATTTACAGCCATTTCTCTCCCTTTGTGTGCTCTTTTTTCATAATGACTTTCCCAGCGCTGTAGAAAGCTTAAATTAGCTCATTGTTGAAATGATGACCATCACTGAATTCTGGCCAACTCTGCAAATCTTATGCTCGAGGATGCCGCTAAGTCAGGGCACATGCTGACTCAGAGCGTCACAGGCAGCAGCCCCCTGACTTGGGCTCTTTCGGGACGGCCAGCCCAGGACTAGACTCAAGGCCACTTTCACACATAGAGCTGATGCAGAGTTGCTGATGTGGAGCTAAGCCTTAGCAGCGGGTCACTGTGCTCCCCGCCAGGGTGCAGAGTGGTGCTGGGAGAATTAAATGAGCCTGGCACGTGACTACATGCTCAAGAAGGCGGCGCTCGGGGTGGGACCAAACAACAATTAAGCTCGTTCTATATGCTCAGCATCTTTCTAAGTGCTCTGCAAGCTGTCACTTAATCCCTTAGCCAGTCACCTCTGAAAGGTTCCCCTCGGTGCCTCCCACCCTTCACCCTGGCATTCATTTCACTGTGCCATTCCCCTCTCTGGCCAACGTTAAGAGCTCCGTTTCCCTGGTCAAGCACAGACACCAGTCTTTTGTGCTGAGGGTGACACACTCACTTGGGCTGTTTAGCACTAGACTGAAGGTATGTGATGGTTTTTCTTTTCTGTAAACCTTTTTAAAAACAAAATAACTAACTATATCCACTTAATGATAACTGAGAGCTTTTTAAAACTAGGGATTCAATCGTAAAAACAAAAGATGTAATCAGTGGTAGACTGCCTTTGCGATGAGGGAAGCCATGACCACCACTGTGTGCACACAGAGAGCCAGGTCGTCAGACACGAGGCACCTGACACACCAGAAACTGCCAAGAGACTGACACCCGCCCTATGTCAACCAACAGCTTCATGTGCCTCAGTCTACACTTAAAATTATGATGTGAAGGGCCAGTGGTATAGCTTAGCAGACTAAGTGCTTGCTTAGGTAAGTGCAGGGACCAGCGTTTGATTCCTGGTTCTGCACACCTGTAATTCTAGCACTAGGGAGGCAGAAATCAGGAGGATCACTGAGAGTGTGGGCTGCATAGTGAGACCCTGCACAAAACAAACAAAAAAACCCTAAAATTGTGATGTGACAAACACTGGTTGTGAGGTGACAACACACTTGACTGAAGGAAGTGAATGAGTTTCTATAGCCTCTTTGATGGGTAAGAGGATTCCTTTCATTTTACCTGAAATAGGCAAGAGTTCTTACAACTTAAAATTATAAAAGATCTCAAAAATACACAGGATATTCAGCACTCCTGTAGCACTCACTCTACTGTCTAACTTTTCTCAAGATTCTCTTTTCTACTTCAGATACTAGATTTCAAAGTAGATGGGACTTTGCTTTTCCAGCGTCTCCTCTGCCCAGATCCCGTGTCAGGTGCTTCTCGCAGTCCATCCCTCCAAGTCCTCAGGAATCTCAGTCCTGGCTCCAGCATCCAACTTGCCTTCCACTTGGTTTCAATGATCTGGGAAGTCTGTGAGTCCCCACCCCTTTCCTGGCTGCTTCAGCCTCTGCCTAGATACAGTCCTGGGGAGCAACCTGGCCACTGAACACGCTGTCACAGGAGCTCACGCTCCCCTCCCTGCACCAAAGCTTGGTGTCCATGGGGTGGATGTGCACTGGTTGTTCAGACTCACGGATGCCCACCGTGGAACAGGGGCAGGCAGGGGCCACCAAGCTCGCCTGCATTAGCTTGAGGCTGAGGGTTGTGCCTTTCTGTCTGAGCCTGGGGAAGGGGGAGCAGCAGCTGGGCTGCAGTGGTCACTTTGGGCTCCAAAGCTGAAGGCAGAAGGATGTAAAGCCCTGAAGCTCGCCTTGCTTTACAGGCTGCCTTTAATTCCCCTTCCTTAGTGTAAGGAAAGAATGATGGGAGGATATTCATGCCAGGAAAACCACCGCTGAACGTGCAAATCTTTCAGATCCCAACTGATTTGTTTTGTTTTACTGTACAGAGCCATGCTATGTAAGTAGTGTACTAGCCCAGGCTGGCCTCAAAACCCTGATCTTCCTGCCTCAGCCTCCTGAGTGCTGGGAGGACAGACATACATCATCACACCCAGCAAGTTGATTTTTTCCCCTATCAGTTACAATACACTGATTTAAAGTATAAAACTCTATGGCTTTTAGTATATCATTATCAATTTCTAAAATTATGGTAAAATGTATGAAACGTAAAATCTGCCACTTTCATCTTTTTTCCCCGTCTTTTGAGTCAAGGTCTCATTATGATGTTTTGGCTGGCTGTAAACTCACTTTGTAGCCCTGGCTGGCCTCAAACTCGCAATGATCCTCCTGCCTCAGCCTCCTGAAAACTGGAAATGAAGGTGTGCGCCACCACGCCTGGCTCATTTTAACCATTTTAAAGTGTTCAATCCAGTGGGATTAACTGCATTCACAGGTCTGTGCAACTGTCCCCATTACCAACTTCCAAAACTTTTCCATCACCCCAAATGAAATTCTGCATCTAGTAACTCCCTTTTCTCCACCTTTAGTCCCCGGTAAACGTGCAGCTACTTTCCATTCCTGTGAATGTACTTCTTCCAGACATCCCTGCACAGCACAGTGCTGTTAGTCCTTCTGCATTTGCTTATCTCCATGCTCTGCAGTAACGGCCCACCACCGTGCACTGCACCCTGCTCCTGAGTCTGTCTGAAGCACAGTGTGGGACCAGCACACAGGTCTCTGCAGGCCCTTTTCAGTTCCTCTGGAGCCACACCCAGGAGTGGTTGCTGGGCCACAGGCAGGAGCGCTGCATTCAGGGCTTTGAGAAAGCGCCAGACCATGTCCCTGTTGGCTGCTCATTCTCTCCCCCATGCAATGAGGGCTTCTCATATCTTATGCCCTCACAAACAGCTGTCTTTGCTGTGTAGGCATTATCTGTGGCTGGATTTTCATTTTCTTAATGTCTAATACCTTGTGCCTGTTTTTAGTGGTGGCTGTTTTACATTCCCAGCCCTTTATCATGTTCAGATGGGGTCCTGCTAAGTCTCTCAGTTGCCCAGGCTGGAATGGAACTTGAGATCTTCCTGTCTCAATCTCCCAGAGTGCCAGGACTACAGTCCTGGACCATCGCACCTAGCTACTGGTCATCTTTTCTTGTGTTTTCCAGTCATTTCTCCTGCTTGCTTCACCACTGCCAATAGCTTCTTGCCCAGCCAGAACATCTCAGTCTCTGGCAAGATCTCTCTTCTACCTGGCCAAACCCAGAATTGCACCTGTTCCTGAAGCTGCTCCACCATGGTGCTCCCCACCACAGCTTCGTTCTCTGCACTGGTTCAGGAATGCTTCTGATGCTGCACAGTAGTCCAAGGGACAGACTGTAGACAGGACTGTAATTCTCATACCATGTGGGGTGCCTGCCCTTCCTCCCCATGAGCCTGAAGAAGAGGACTCTAAGGACAGCCTTGAAGGTTACGTGCACTTTGGGCTCCGCTCCCTTCTCCTTGGAAAGCTTCTCTTCGAAATGCAGTCACTGGGCTGGCGAGATAGCTCAGTGGTCTAAAGCACCTGCTTAGGCAAACTTAGGCAGGCTTTTAGGCAGGGGTAGGGGACCACAGTTCCATCCCCAGCACCACGTGCCATGCCAGCCTCTCCCTCAGGGCAGGGCTGAGCCTGTAAAAAAAAAAAAAGAAATAAAAGAAATGCAGCCACTGCCGTGGGTAGCAGCCTAGGTTGAGGGGGGCAACAGACAGGCTCAGGCCAAGGTCACCTAGGATGCCCAGCCCTCAGGTTCCTATCCTTCCAGGCAGGAGTGTGGCTACAAACTCCAGTCCTCCACCCCACGCAGCTCTGAGTCCGTGACACAGACAGTAATAAACAGCTGTTGCTAGGGTTTCTGCAGATTGTTCCATAGCACTACATAATTCATTCCAACACTCACTTTTCTTGGTGTTTTACTGGGAGCGAAGGTTTTCTGCTCTGTCTGTGGTGCTGGGGATTGAACCAAAGGCTCTACACATGTGAACCACGTGCCCTATCAGTGAATTAAACCCAACTCCTTTTTAAAAGTTTTAAGATAGGGTCTTGGTAAGTTGCTTGGGCTGGCTTTGAACTTGTGGTCCTCTTGTCTCAGTCTCCCAAGCAGCTAGGGTTACAGGTGGGCACCGCTACTGGCCTGCAGTACAGGTGTTCTATGCTCTATGTTGTTTCACTATTGAAGTTAAAATCATCATGCTTGCTGGTCCCATGTCTATTCTCTATTTTTAAAACGTTTTCTTACTCTATGTTTTTATTGTGGTAAAAGATATACAACATAAAAGTGCCATTTTAGCTATACATTTCAGTGCAGTGGCCCACAGTGCTGTCCAACAGGACTCTATTTTCTTCCCATTTTTATTTTTAAATTTGGTACAGGTTCTCACTACACAACTCAGACTCGTAGTGATTCTATTTCCAGCCTCCACAGTGGTGGGATTACAGGCTTGTGCTACCACGCCTGGACTCGGTGGCCAGCTCAGTGAGCCTGGGGGCGGGGCCAGTGTGGCACATGGTACCTGGGATCACACCCAGCGCCCTGTGCTTGCCTAAGCAGGCACTTAGTCTGCTGAGCTATCTTGCTGGCCCTTCCCATTGCTATGTATGTATGCATGTGTTTAGGACAGGTCTCACTACGTAGATCAGACTTGTAGTGATTCTGTTTTCAGCCTCCCAAGCACTGGGATTACTTGTGTACCACCACATCCAGTCTCAACCACCTTCTCAGTGCACCTGGCATGGCAGGCCAGGGTTCAAACCCTAGCCACTGTGCCCATTGCTTTTTATTATGTTCACAAATGGAACAAGGTCCTGAGTTCAATCCCTGGTACTGCGAAAAAGAAAGTAATAAAACTGAGTCGATGGCACTTTGCCATGTGATTACAACTGTGTATGGGGTCTGTGTCCCTGCTGGCCAGCACTCAGTGCTCATAAGCCCCCATAGGCCTTGTTTGTTTCCACCACTCATAAGCCCCCCTCTTCTGATGGCTACTTTAGTCACCACCTGCCCGTGTCCCTCTGTGAAAAGCTCAGTACCCTACAATGACAGCCCCTTCCGCCTACTGCTGGGCCTGGGGATTCAGCCACTTCATTTGGAATAGGAGCAGCACATCTTATTTCCTTGCTCTGCAGCTTTCCTGCTATGTAAACAGGTACAATTTATTTGTCTGTTCATCACAGGAAGGCTGAAGTTGCTCTTGCTTTAGCAACAATGAATACACTACTATGAGCGTGCTCCCTATCTTTTGGTAAACAAAGGCACTCACTGCTGCTGGATCTGGGTCAATGAAGACTGTGTGTGCAGTTTTGAGACTCACATGGTTTCCCACAGACATGATGTGTACTTACACTCCCTGGTGAAACAAGCTCCTAGTTGCTCTACTCCTCACCAATACATGGTACTGTCTGCACTTTTATTTTGAACTGTAGCAGAAAATGTCCCCCAACTTGACAGAATACTCCCACTGACCAGGTGATAAGTTTCTGTTGCAGTTTCAGTCACTTCTGTCTCTTAGAACAGCTGTTCACTGTGATGCACACAGTAAGAACCAATCAAACACAAATATTTCACTTGCTACCCACCCCCCCAAAAACCCTCCCTCCTTGGGTCTTCAAGGCCTGACATTTTGGGGAACAATTGATTCCTGTCCATGCTCATCCAATGTTAAGTAAACTGGCCTCCAAATCCTGGGTGTTGCTGTTTGCCATTGTACAATCATTCTGGTATAGGTGTTAGGTATCTTTTTCATATGTATGAACTCTATATATTCTGAATGTATCTACTCTGCTGCTTATACAGGCTACAGTTTTCCTTTACACCTTAAGAAAGTCATAATTTTGGTGGGGTCAAATTTTTCTTTTACTTGCAAAACATGCCCTAGGGCTTCCTTTAGGTCAGCTAATAAGAATTTTCTCAGCATTTGTTCACCTGCGAAACCATCTGGTTTGTCTCCCTTCTTGCCGGAGGACACTTCCAGGCAGGCACTCTGGTCAGCTGCTGCCTGTCTGTGGCTTCTCGGCAGGTAGCCTGCCTTCCCCAGTTCCCTCAGTCTTCTATTTTGGCTTGTCCGCACATCCACTACGCCAGCTGCAGCAGGGTTTCCTTTCATGTGCTGTTTAGCACCTGTCGGTCTTCTAAAGCTGTGGGTCACTTTTATCTATTGCTTTGAAAATTTCTTTTTGTCTTCTAATAGTGCCACATTTTCTCTCTTCTCCTGAACACTGATTAAATATTTTAATTTTTCTCTTAGAGGATTTGTTCTCTATTGTCTTTTTCCATCCTTTTTGAACTCCATCAGATAACCCAACTTCTAATTCAAGGGTCAGCAATTTCAGGGACTAAATCCCATCCACCATCTGCTTTTCTAAATAAAGCCTGACGGGCACAGCACCAGGCCCTTCCCCAGTGAACTGTGTGGCTGCTTTCGTGGCAGCCACACAAGTGCGCATCAGCAACCTGGCCAGCCTGCAGCGCCCTGGTCCTGTGGCCTCACTGCGCTGCGAAGCTGGGTCTCAGCTGCCCTTAGGCACACTCCAGACAACTTCAGTTTGAATTCCTACACTACGTTTTTTTCCTAGAAGTGCTACTTGATTTTCAAAGCTGTTACATTTGTCATTTTCTAATCCCAACTAGTATTTTCAAGTTTGTCTTTTTATTCCTAGCATGTGAGCCAAAGTGCTCCGCAGTCCAGACTATCTCTGCGAATGTATTTCCGAGATTTAATGACTTGAGCTAATGTGTTTCTCTGTGTGGTTCAAGAAGAGGAAACATGGGAGGTAAGGTTCTTGACAATCACCTGTAAGAATGTTCTGTGGCCTCCAGGAAAGTTCCTTTGCTTTAGAGGGGGCTGGGCCACCGTTGCCCTCTTTTGCAGGGACCACCACCCAGGACCGTGTCAGTCTATGTTCAGGGACTGAGTTGTGTGAATGGAGTCCCAGCTTAGTACAGGAAGTCTTGCTGTTGCATTTCCTACTTTGAGAACATTTTAGTGCTCTCTGTCCAGTTTTTTTCTTAGTGCTATTAAATACAAAAATTCATATTTTCTTAGTTTAGTAAAAGTCCTGAAGGCAGCATGGTGCTATGCTTCCTCCCAGGCTCCCATTTTTTCATCTGTGTTGGTTTGGTAAAATACACATTAGCTCATCAAGGCTTTCTACATTTCACCTAATATTTTTTGCTGGCTTTGGCAGAGAACTTGGTTTGAATGACCTAGGCTTCCACTACCAAGAAACTGGAAGTCAGAAGTTTCATTTCCTTCTTTTATAGATCACTGAGTAGGGTGGAGCCTACCTTCAAAGGAAACAAGAGCTGATAAGAAGACCTACTGAAGAACTGCACACAGGACGCCTGCCCCTCTGCCAATTCCTCCTCAGACCTGTGGGCTGCTTTAAGAGTTGCCAGCCTGAAAATAGCAAATCCTATTTCTCTGGGTTCTTGGGGTCCTTGGCACCTACCCGAGATGGCTTCCTGAGCCAAGGCTGGCACACAGGTGACCACAGGCTCCACAAAGTGCAACAGCTCCCTGCGCCAGCAGGAACCAAAGCTGGAGGACAGCAGGGCCACGGCACACACATGCTCTCTACTGCACACTTGTCTCTTTCTGCTTTTATTTTCCTCTCAAGAACTTTAAATAAAATAAGGCTTAACGATGAGCTTGGTAGCTGCTGGCCTAAGAGAACAAATGAAGGAAAAACAGGACAGACAAGGGCATCCCTAGAGGAATCCAAAGAAGGCCAGTACAGTACCTGGATTCTCTCTAATCTGAGGTGGACGCTGCATTCTTTGAGGCAGTGAAAAAGCTGCTGAGTTTGGACACACAGTGAGTGACATCACACGGGGGAAAGTGGCCAATGGTGACACCACGCAAACACACATATTTACCTGGCCAAAGACGGTCCCACCAGTGTTGGCTGCCTGACCAAATACAGAGCTGGTATTACTAGATCCAAAGCCTGGAGAACAAAGAAAACACAAACTCAATTTGGATCAATCTTTTAGAACATGGAACATTCTTTTTTAAAAAAAGGTATTCAGGTGTACAAAAGCAAAGTCAACTTACAGATAAAGCTTTAAGCTGCCCAATGCTCTCATGCGCTCTCGGTTACCCCGATTGCCATGCTACCTGGCACAACGTTGATGCTAAATCAACAGCTACTGCACTGCATCATTTAGGGCACAAGAACACTAGTCCACGTATGCTCAGCACAGGCTTTTCAGCAGTGCTAACCCATGGCAGTGTTTGCACCTATAGGTGCAAGGACAGCTGTGTCACCTTGTCTGAGACTGTAAACTCACAGCAAGCCCCAGCCCTCCTCTGCTCTGAGGGGTGTTGGCCTAGCTGCATACTCTCAAAGCAGCTTCTCCCAGGCTTCTGCTCATCGAGTGTTCTCCCCAGCCACCGACTCAACCCTGCCCTCCCCTGCCTCTCAACCCCCAGGCCCTCCCAAGGCAGCTCATGTCCCACCCAGCTAGGGGCACATGGGGGGGGGGGGTTGTGTGGCTGCCGTGTGACAAGTTGAGGCACATTTGCTTGACAGCCCTGTCAGGCCTGGGGAGCTGGCCAGTAGCTTCTGCACAAGTGCTGAGCAAAGCCAGTTTGAGGAGGCTGCTGAAGTACTGACTACAGGGCACTCAAACTGGATATGGCCATTGCAGAATCTCAAGCTAGAATGAGGCCTCTCCCCATTTGTCACGGTTTAGTTAACCCCATCAGCCCAGGGGACCTGGACCATCCCTCTTTTCACTCGTGCCTTTAATAAGAGAGAAGTCTAGTATCTCTTTGTCTTTTTGAGATAGGGTTTCACAATGCAGTTTAGAATAGTTTTGAGCATACTTTGTAGTCCAGGCTGGTCTTGAACTCGCAACAACTGTCATAATATCTGTAGATATGTAAACAATTCCTTTCCAATAAAATAAGAGCCATTTTCAATTTTCAATTTTTTTTTGTGGAACTGGGGCTTGAACTCAGGTCCTTACGCTTGCCAGGGAAGCGCTTATTCCACTGAGCCATCTTCCAGCCCCCACTTTCAATTATTGAAGAAATTACTCAGCAGCTACTCATACTCTTATCCGCCAAGAAATCACTGATCTTGGTTTTCCCTATAGCCTAACAGCTAGCCAATTCCCTTTCCTAACAGACCCGTCAGAATGCCAGGCCCAGGAAAGATTTACAAATTAACCTATCCATTGGTAGCTTAAGGAATAAAAGTAGCTGTTAAAATTGGAGACAGAGGGGCAGGGGAGGTACCTCAGTAGAATAAGTGATTGCCTGGTAAGCACAAGGGCCTGAGTTCAATCCCTGGTTCCACCAAAAAAAAAAAAAAAAAAAAAAAAAAATTAAAATTGGAGACAGGGCAAGTCAAACAGCTCAGCGGATTAAAGCGCCTAAAGCAGATGCAGGGGCCAGAGGTTTCATCCCTGGGTGTGCAGTGCCGGCCCTGCCCCGGGGGTGCACTGAGACAGCAATTGAGACTGGGTGGCAAGTGGTGATGCACACCTGCAATCTCAGCCCTTGGAAGGCTGTAAACAGGGATCACTATGAGTCAGATCTAATAGTAAGACCCCGCACACCCTGTAGACCCTGCCCTAAAATACAAAAAAAGAGGAGACATAAAATTGGAGTAACAAGTGTTTTCAAAAGACTAATAAAATTTTAAATTTTTGTTGTTTTAAATTATAACACTGGAAAAGAAAAAAAGAGCCAACTTTCCAAACATTAGGCATCTGCCGGCAGGCCAGATAGGAGAACAAAGGACCAGCAGCTTCTCTCAGGCCCACACACAGTGCCGCCAGAGCTGAGCTTGGGCTCAGCAGATAGGATGGCTTCGGACACAGTGCCCACTGTGCACAGCCTCATTTAAAGATGCCTGGTTCCCCCCACGGTGCTGGCACTGGTGCAGCAGGCAGTGGGCAGTGCAGAGAGCTTGCTGAGGTGGAGTTGTCAGTGAGGTAAAGATGCCCCAAAGGCCCCACCACATTTTCTTCATCTTACAGGTTATTAGTTTTATTTATTTATTTATTTACTTACTTACTTACTTACAGTGGAACCGGGGATTGAACTCAGGTCCTTGTGCTTGCCAGGGAAGTGCTTATTCCACTGAGCCATCTCCCTGGCCCCCAGGTTATTAGTTTATGCTGCTTATTGCTTCAATTAAAAAAGTGAACACAGGCTTACAGCAAATGTTTCAAAATGCAGAGGGAGCGAAGGAAAGGCCTTCTATGAGTGCTTACCTGAAGCTTGACTAAAACTAAAGGCTGAAGAAGCTGCTGTGGAGGTAGTGGCTGAGGTGCCTCCAAAAACGGAGCTACCCTGCCCGAAGCTGGAGTTCTGGCCAAAGACTGGAGGGTTGCTCTGGCCAAAAAGCCCTCCTCCGGTGCTGGCACTAGATTGTCCGAAAGAGAAAGGGCTGGGGCTGCTGGTGCTGGATGAGGCCCCGAAGACACCGCTGCTGGTGGACACAGGGGTGGAGGCGGCAGACTGGCCGAAGGCAGGCACGGAGCTAAACCCAGGTTGGCTGAAGGAAAAACCACTGGCAGGGCTGCTGGTGGCCTGGCCGAAGGCCGGGGCCTGCCCAAATGCTGTTTGGCCGAAGATGGCTGGTCCTGAGGCACCAAAGGCTGGGCTGCCAAATCCTGAGCTGCTGACCTGTGGTGCCGTGGTTGCTGTGCTACCTGTCTGCTGTCCGAACAGATTTGGCGCTGTGCTGGCTGCCACTTGTCCAAACACAGGGGTGCTGGTGGGGGTTGTGGCTGTGTTGCTGGTGAGCTGGCTGAATGCTGAGCTGGCGCTGGCAACAGGTGGCTGAGGGAAGACAGAGGTGTCGGAGGTGACAGTTCTGAAGACGGCTGCCTCTGCAGTGGGGCCTGGAGCACTGCTAGAAGCAGGGACAGAGGTCACAGTGGCAGCCAGGGAGTCTATAGCCACAGGGCCCAGGCCTGGTGCTGTCGCAGCTGGGAAAGCAGCCTGCCCGGGGGTTTGGAAGTTGGCAGCAGGGGACACGGCCTCCTCCTTGATATCAGGGCCCCCAGGGGCAGAGGGAGCAGTCTCTGCAGGAGTCCCTGGGAGACTGGCACTCGGGGTGGTCAGACCGGGACTGCTGGTTGCAGGCTGCAGAAGAGTGGGCTCCTTCTTCACCAGCTCAGAGGCCTGTGGGGCTGCCTGGGGGGTGGCCTGTGGCTGTGTGGGAGGAGCAATTGTGGAGGCAGAGCTGTCACTGCTGCCTGGCTTCTCAGGAGAGGCTGGTGATGAAGCCTCCTCTGTGCTCTTTCCCGTAGACACGGGTGGGGAGGGGGCAGGTGCTGAGATCAGGAGGCCACCAAAGGACAAGTTAGGAAATGCAGCTGGGAGGGAAGTGGCCGTTGTTGCCACTGGAACAGCGGGTGACAGTGCAGTGTCACTGGTCTGTTGGCTCCCAAACGAAAAGACAGTCTTGCTGTTACTTAATGATGCCCCACTAAAACCGACAGCACCAGAGGGTCCTGCACTGGTGAGTGGCAGACTGCTGAAGATTCCTGCTGAGGAACTGGCTGTGCCTGTGCTGGTGGTGGGCATTGGTGCAGCAGGGCTGGCGGTCCCAGAGGAGTTGGCCAGGGACTCTGTAGGCTTCCCAAGCACTGGAGAGCTACTGAAGCTGAACCCAGAGCCCACACTAGAAGTCTTGGCCGGATGTGCCCCCACCAGGTTCGGTGAGGGGGACTTACTGGGTGGCTTTGCTGAGTCCTCTGCAGGGCCCACACGCAGGCCTGAGAAGCTTCCTAGAGTCTCTCCAGCCAAAGAGCTCGGGAACAAAAGCTCTCCCAGCTTGCTTGGCGGGGCTTCCTGCTTGCTAGTGGTAGTGGACAATGTGACCCCTGAAGGAGCTCCAGGCCTGCTGCTCGAGGTGGGGGACTCCCCTGGAGAGGTGGCAGTGTTTCCTCCAGGAGTGCTGGGGGATGGAGTGAATCCTGAGGGAGTGGTGCTTTCAGGGACAGGCTCATAGAAAGATTTGCTGCCTCCACCAAAGGAGAGTGAGTCAAGCTGTTTTGAGTCTTTGGTGGGGGATGCTGCCCCTAGCAAAAGAAAGAAATCAGAAAATCAATTGGATTTAGTAAATCCATGGCCTTGGTCTCACAACCTCAACCCAGGGCCCCTGGATCTCCTGAGGAACGGGGTTCCATTGCAAAGGGATGTTCTTTTATGTATTTATGGGCACAAAATGTCAATCCCAGATAATTATTTTTTTTAGTATGGTTTTATAAATGTACTCACTGGGGCTCTACTAATGAAGCTATCTTATTATAGGCTTTGTCTTGAGCGGTTTTGGCTTTGGGCCACCATACTAAAGTGTCAACTGAAAGGTTTATATACATAATCACTACTGCATTTTATTCCTTGTTCTTATTTTTCTTTCCTGTGGTGCTGGTGAGTACTCTAACTCTGAGCTATGCCCTGAGTCCTTTTTATCTTTTATTTTAAAACAGGGTCTTGCTAAGTTGGCCAGTCTGGCTCTGAACCTGTGACCCTCCTAACTCGGCCTCCCGAGTGCACCACTACACCCAGCTCCCTATGCTTTTGGATAATGACTTTGTTCCGCTCCAATTTTTTTATATCATGAAATTATTCTCCCTCCAGAAAGTGAGAACAGGGAAATGGTGGGCCAGTGATGTTCTGCCACACCTAAGTTGCAAAGGTTGAAAGAAAGTCTAAGAATTTCTGTTCTATAAATGAATAAGATTGTCAGCGCTGTAAGAAGCGTGCTCAGATCAGGGTTAAAATGCCTGCTACACTTGCAGAATTCGAGCAGAGCTGGTGCCACCCGGAAACCCTAGCACACAGCTGGGCACAGAACGTCCCTTGTAGTGTTGGCTACGACCAAGGCTCAGCCCTGCCTGGCCAAGAGTCTACCTCATAACTAAACTAAAACAAGTTCCTACATTTTTAGGCCTAATTTGGCTCTTTGTGTATTGTGTGTGGTTACTGAGGACTGAGCCAGGGCCTCAAGTATTGTAGAAAAGTGTTCTACTGGGTCATATCCTGAGCCCAGAAAGATTTGCTGAATGAAAGAATAAAAGATGGTCACTGGGCTATTTATAACAGAACATTGTGGAAATAACCAATACAGTAGCTGGAGGATTGGATGAAGTGTGGGATATCTAACAGGAAAGAATTATGATGCAATTAAAAATTACATATATTTTTAATGCTGGAAAATTCACACATTATGGTAAATGAAAAAGTACATAAAATTAAAATGTAACAAAGCTGGGCGTGGTGGCGCATGCCTGTAATCCCAGCACTCGGGAGGCAGAGGCAGGAGGATTGTTGGTGAGTTCGAGACCAGCCTGAGCTACAAAGTGAGCTTAGGCCAGCCTGAACTGCAGTGAGACCCTGTCTCAAAAAAGACAAAAAATTAAAATGTAACAGAACTGGTGATACACATCTGTAATCCCAGCATTTAGGAGGCTGAGGCAGGAGGATTGCCACAAGTTTAAAGCCAGCCTACACTACTCAGTGAGTTCAAAACCAGTCTGAACTACAGGGCTACACCTTGTCTCACCACCCCCACAAAAAACTAGAATCCCAAAATTACTTAGGGAACAAAGTATAATTCTAATACCTCTATGTCCACTGAGCTATATCAGCTCAGTGGACTAAGCGCTTGCTTAGGTAAGCGCAGGGACCAGTGTTGATCCTTGGTTCCCTAAGCCACCACCGGCCCTGCCTTCAGGTGCGCTGGGCCGGCGATGCAATCCAGGCGTGGTGGCGCGCGCCTGTAATCCCAGCACATGGGAGGCAAAAAGCAGGAAGATCACTATGAATGTGGGCTGCACGCATAGTGAGCCCCTGCACCAAAAAGACAGAAAAAAGCTAATACCTCTATGTCTTTTCATATTTCTATATTTTTCTCAAAAGGAACTTTATTTTTACAAATGGAAGTGTGATTTTAAAATAAAATCAAAGATAAAACAGAAACAAAAACCCAAAAATTAAAATAATGAAAAATCAGGGGGGAAAAACACAGAAAAAGGTAAAGAAAAAAAATTAGTTAAGTTGAAAACAGGACAGTTACTTAAGAAACATGCCTTTGAATTGTTGTACGCATTAAAAAATGCTTTTTTTTTTTTTTGTCTTTTTGAGACAGGGTCTCACTATGCAGTTCAGGCTGGCCTTAAGCTCACTTTGTAGTTCAGGCTGGTCTCAAACTCACAACAATCTTCCTGCCTCAGCCTCCTGAGTGCTGGGATTACAGGCCTGCGCCGCCACACCCGGCTTAAAAAATGCTATTTTTAAAGGAGGATTTAGTTAACTCATTTGTAGAGAAATGGAAGCAACCTGAGACCATAATGTTACAGTAAAATAAATCAGAGACCCGTGCGTACAGATCCCCTGGCTTTTCTTACATCAAGAACCCAAAGCACATAGCAATTAAACAGTAAAAACACACCCACTAATGATTCATCAACAACATAAAAGGGCCAGCATGCTTGCTCCCTCGTGACCAGGTGAAACAACTTCAGTCTTTTATTTCTGTGTTACTATGTCTGTCTTACCCCACAAAAATCATTCCACAAACCAATGACATTTTTAAGTTACGGACAAAAAAGATGGAAAAAGACAATTTTTTTTTCTTTTTGAGACAGTTTTTTTTAATGTATTTATTGCAAGGTCTCACTTTGCAGATCAGACTCATAGTGATCCTCCTGTTTTCAGCCTCCCCAGTGCTGGGATTACAGGCTCGTGCCACCACCCCTCAGACTGTCTGGCTCAGTGTGCTCTAGGGTCAGGTTGGCACAGCATGTGGGTCCTGGACATATTTTAATGCACACCAACACCAAAATTACAGAAGAAACTGCAAGCAAAACCCAAGATTATTAAAATGTCATCCATCTGTACAAAAATAACCCACGGGTATTCAGAGGAATACAAATGTAACACTGCAATGAGACTGTACCTTGTGTGGCAGTGAAATTAGAAGATGGTGTTGGTGTGATTATCCCAAAATTGAAGCCAGTCCTAGCAAAGAGGAAAAAAAGTTAACAGAAGAGTCAAACCCAAGGCACAAAAACATCATTTCAATATTCGCCTTCGGACTATTGAACACAACCTGCCCTTGGAGATGAATTACAACAGAGCAAAAGCACTTCTCTCCAAGGTGCTCAGGACTCTCCGAGGTCTCCAGCAGAGCCAGGCAATGTAACGGGCTGGACGGTGCATCCAGCAAGGCCTTAGAGGGAGCCTAGAGGTCTGGCTGGACAGTTAGCCATAAAAAGCACATGGCAGCAGTGGGGACACTGGGAATGTGCTGAGGAGTGGACGCTAAGCGGATGCCTGCCTTTTGTGTGGTGGGTGGGCTGCGGTAGAAAGAGGTCTAGAAAAACATGAGTGGCTGGGTTAGAGAGATGCTTGGACCCCACCCCTGGGCTGAGAGCACAGCAGGAGAGCCTTATGTCACGAAGGGGGATGCTGGTTAGAACAGGCCAGAGCACTGCCCCTGCCACTGAGACAGAACTCCACGTTCTGGGCTGGGAGGATCTGCTCAGAACTCGCCCCCTCCTTTCACTTCCTGTGCAAGCTCCTTACACACCAGGGACAGATCTTAGAGCCAAAGGAGGAGATTCAGCACAGATGTGGGCCAAAATAGATGAGTCACTGTAACAAAAGCTTGAAGAGTAGATTTTAGACTAAATAAGAGTTTTAAAATATAAGGGGCTGGGCTGAGGATATAGTTCAGTGGCACAAGAGCTTGCCTGGCAAGGGCTAGATCCTTAGCTGGTTCCCAATATAAGGGAAAAAAAGGAGGGGGAGGAACAAATACAGTAAGGATTGGATTTTATTACCCATTGTTGCCCTCAAGATATAGTAAGTATACTTTATCATATACAGAGAACAACTTTGTCTCTGCTGGCAGGCTTCAGTCTTGGTGAGACTTCCCTAATTAGGGCAAACCAGCCCGCACAGCTTCAGGTGTGCTTTACAATGGGGAGAAGAGTAACGCTTTACTGAAGGCAAGATGCATTACTAGCGCATGTGAAGCAGCCAGCACCCTGGGCATAGAGACAACTCTATATAACTGGCTCCTAGTTACCTTTGGGGAGTAGAAAGCTGGATGCACAACAAAGAATCCGTGTAGCAGATTCCTCCTCCAACCCTGATGCCCAATTTTCTCTCAGGTGAGGTAGAGGAGAAAGAATCGTGGATGCTTGGGAAAGGGACAGCACTAAGAGGATTTCAGTGGGAAAACCACTCTGCATGCTCAAAGAACCTGAATGCACAGTCTTTTGATGGTGACAGATCTGCTCACAGGTTCTGACCTCAGCTGCAGCCTGACTGCAAAAGTGTGGGGACAGGGACTCCCAGCAGTGCTTGGTGCTTTCTACCCAAGCGTGACCTGGGAACTTGAGGTGTAGAAGACATTCTCGATTCACAATATGACTCAACTTTATGGCCATCACTGTCTTTAAAAATATAAAACAGAAATGGATCCTCCATCTCTACAGGAACCACAGTTTCAAATGATTTTTCTTTTGTTGCATGCTTGGTGCAGTAAAACCATTCTGAGTATCACATCCAGTGTCCCAGGAGTGTCAGCATGAAGCTATTTCAGTGTACAAACCAGACCACTTACATGAGTGACTAGAGACTATAGTGCAGGCTTCTGGCTGACTGACATCAGAAGGCCTGGCTACCACCAATCTCAGTCGCTATGTTAGTAGAGAGGGTAGAGCTGTGGCCAACACCCTAGATCAGCGTGTGCACGTGTGCACACACAGCGCAGCCAGATGAAAGAACTGGGAAGGCGATGTGCCCAGTACTGACCCTGATGGTGCGAACGAGAAAGGCTTGTTGCACTGCCCCGCAGCTGTGGGAGTCGAGGTCACTGTTGTGTCTGCCCTGGCTGGCCCAGGCCCTGAAAGGAGGGAAAACATCTGTCAAGACCATTCCAGCTCGTAATTGCCTGCAGCTCACACACTGTTGTGCAGAGCCCGGCCCCCACAGGAACCCTGGGATTGCGCATGCGGTGGACTTAGCTCTAAGGCTTAGAGCTGGCTCCTCTGCTCTGCCAGAGTTAACTCCCATTGGAGTATAGCAGGCTGTCCTTCCTGGGAAAAAGCAAACAATGCCAGTGCAGTGAAAGATGAAAGTTGCAAAAGAGCAGTCTGCAGATTTTATGCTGTAGGACAGTGCTTTCACTGTCAGAGCAATTGATGTAAATATATACATGTTCACATGTATGGGTGTATATGGCATGGCTTTAAATGAATTCCAATTAACACACTGATGGAACACTGGGTGTGGTGGTGCACACCTGTAATCCCAGCACTCAGGAGGCTGATGCAGAGGGGTTGCTTTGAGTTCAATACCAACCTGGGCTACAAAGTGAGTTCAAGGCCAGCCTGAACTATATAGCAAGACCTTGTCTCAAAAAGACAAAAAATATGGGGCTGGGGAGATAGCTCAGTGGGCTAAGTGCCTGCTTGGCAAGCGCAAGGACTCAGGTTCAATCCCTGGTACTGCATGCCATGCCAGCCCTATGCAGCACTTGCCACCAAAACCAGGTATGGTGCTACATGCCTATAATCTCAGCACTGGGGAGGCTGAGGCAGAAGGATCACTATGAGTGATCACTGTGAGTCTGAGCTGTGTGGTGAGATGCTGTACCACATAAATTAAAAACCACTCCCAAGCCCCCCAAAAGCTGGGCATGGGGATGCATGCCGCATGGGGATGCATGCCTGTACTCTCAGCATTTGGGAGGCTGAGGCAAAGGACTGGCACAAGCTCAGGCACCCAGGCTACACACATTGCGAGGCGCAGTCTCAAAAAAAAAAAAACAAAACACAAAAAAACAAAAAAACTCAAAGCACTTCCCTAAAAACCCCAAACAACAACAAAAAGCAGCACACTGAAGGGGAAACAAAAACCCAAAGAAAAGTAGGTTAACATGCTGAACATTCCTAAACAGTGACTTCATATAGACTATCCTTTGTACTACATTTTTCAATGTTTTAAAATTTATTTTTAAAAACTTAATAGAAGTTTTCCTTTCTCTAAATTATAGAGGTAGTACACAATCACTACAGCTTAAAGAAGCTTCCTTTGGTTCAATTCCCCCTAATCCATAGTTTGAGGTATAATTCTCAATATCTTCCCTACTGCTCAATTTTATTTTTATTTTTTCTATTGCTTGATTTTAAATGGGTATGGGAAAAACTGTACTTAAAGAGCCCCCCAAAAAATAAAATGCCCAAGTCAAACCAAACCAAACAATCCTAAGAACAAAATATGCTTTCTTTAAATGAATGTGGGGTGGCTGTTAGTAGAGATGTCAAGCCACTGGAATCAAGTGCAGTGTGCACGGTGCATCCAGGCAGCTATGCCTATAACTGTGAGCCGTGAGAAAGAACCCTGGAGATCAGCAGCATCTGGGGAGCACAGGGAGCTGCACTGTGAGCCCTGGGTGGCTGCTAAAAACGGGAGGCAGAAGTATACCAGGCTCAGAGAGAAGCAGGACTTTACTACACCAGGGTGGGGCTCAGGGACACAGCTTACAAGAGCAGTATAAACTGGGCTCCCCTTTTTTGTTTAGAAAACAATTTAGTAACTTTGAGATACACATAAAATCGCTAAGGGCTATTATCAAGGAAATATACAGTTTATAGGGGAGCTTTCATCTCTGTTTTAGATCTCCACAGCACAGGTTTCCTCATGGGTCTATGAGAGCTTCTTCCCTTCATTCTTATCTCCCTGCCTCCCTCCCTCCCCGTTGCAATCCTAGGTACTGTGTGTGCTACGCAAGCCTCTTCCATGGAGCTACGCTTCCAGTGCTGATGCACAGTAGTTTTATAATACACAAACAATAAAAGTACTTCCATTATTAACTAATAAAGAACCATTCAGGAGACGTTTTAGAAATGTTAAAGAAGACTTTCTACAAACTTAGAATTTTTCAGGGAAGATTTCCTCCCAAAAGAAAAATACTCTTTTTTTAAAAACTCTGATTCTCCAGCAAATGAAAGTACAAATGTTTGGCAATGAAGTCCTTCACCACATAATGCTTTTTGTCACACTATCGCTTACCCGCACGAAACCAAGTCCCTTAACTTCAAGAGGAGAGGGCTCACCAAGGCAGTCCTTGTGAACAGTGAGAGCTATGTTATCTTTCTAAACTATCAGCAGAGGGGGCTGGGGAGACAGCTCAGTAGAATGAGCACTTGCCTGGCAAGCACAAGGGCCTGAGTTCAATCTCTATCAGCAGAAAATAGACATGTGTTTCTTAGTCTGACTCTTAAGTCACTCAAGCTTTAGTCCCCAGGTGATAGGTGCTACATGCAGCTCTGCATTAAGCTGAATTCAATGGTGGCTTATACAAGAATGGTTTTCTTCTGAGTGCAAGGAATATTTGCTGACAGTAACCCTGACAGCCGGTGAGAAAGCTCTGCACATTGCAGAAAGTCAGCGTCACTGTATGACTGAGCAGCACTGTGGGAAGCGACTGTGTGCCCTTTTAGACATGACCTGCTTGTAGGCCCACTAAGGTCAATCAAGCTGCAAGCCAGAGTCCTGAGTGTGGCACCAACGCAGGCTGGCTCATGGCCACACAGTCACAGTCCTTTGAGCCAGAGGAGGGACTGCAGGAACAGAGCCCAGAGGGGACACTAAGGTCCACGTGAAAAGCAGTGCTTCAGTTTGGGTTAAGCAAAGCCAGCCACAGTCACCACAACACTGTTCTTTGAGTTTACCAAAGAACAATTATGCTTGAGTGAGCATCGAGCCAGGCTGTGAAAGGCTTGTCACACTGACTTATTATATAACACCTGCTCTGAGACCTTCCACTAACAAATCCATTTTCTGTTTTACTAGCTTTTGAACTGTTGCTGTGAGTTAGGGAATTTTTATTTCTTTTAGAGGAGATGCTGCAAAACTCGTAACCCTCCTCACAGGGCAGAAGGCACGCTATTGCTCCTTTCTAGGGAAGCAGCTTCAAGAAAGGTTTTCCCCTGCCAGTCTGAAGTTTTTCAAACTCAACTCAAAATTTCAGTCAGAAGCTACTGAATGGCTCACTAACATCCTAGAAATTCTCCATCAGCTGAGGCCTCCTTGGTATGACCTTCGAACTTGATTTCCTGTGCCTGACCATCTCAGCAGTACACACTGAAACTTACTTAGATTTCTGCAATAAAAGAAGAAGAATGCAAACTGACCTGAGCCTTTATCAGCAGGTGACAAGTGTGTGGACACTGGCGTTGGCCCAGATGCCTTCAGGGAATTCATCAGAGACCCCTGTAATAGAACACAAGAAGATATATTTCTGGTAAACCATGGACCCCATGTAGATGAAGGGAAAAGGAGAAATGTAAATAAACTAAGCAAGCATAAATATGTTCATTTAGCTTAATTACTTAAAAAAAAAAAAAAGAAGGAAGAAAGCAAGTCTGAATTTAATTCAACCACCAGTGAGGTCCCCCGAGGACAGAGAGGTTGGGTAAGCCCACCTGTGCTGGGAAGGCTGTCAGGCCTGTCTAGCTGAGAGCTGTTTCCCAATGCTTAGCAGCGCCTATCTCCCAAAAGCCTCTGAGGTATTTCACAGGTAGACAATGTTCTAGCCCTCCATGAATTTACAACAGGTTTATAAGCAAAACCGAGCTCTCCATCTACAGCTAATGTTCCTGCACTTGTCAGGCACTATCCATGCTTCTCCTATGACTTCCAGGGGCAAGTGTCAAATTCTTACAAGGTATGACTGAAAATATATGGTGATGTTCACATTTAAAATAAATTAAAGTAAAAGAAATGGGCTGGGGACATAGCCTAGTGGTACAATGCCTACCTGGCAGCATGAGGTCCTGAGTTTGATTCCTAGTGCTCCCTCCTCCCCCCCGCCAAGAAACAGGACTGTTGATCCCCTTGTTTTGAACACCGATCCCATCGTCCTTGCCACTTTCTGCAGCAGCTCTGGAGTCCTCTTTCCTGGCAGTCTACAGTTTATTCTGTCATGGCTGCCTTGGTGTCCTACATATGTTCGCATTTCCTTTCATGGTCATTTTGACTTTGGGAAGTCACAGTGCCAGATCCAGTGAATGAGGCAGAGGAGGAGCGGTGTCGTGCCTGTGCGGCTCTGGCTCTTCACAGGATAGTGCATGGCAGCACTTTCACTGCTGGTTTCTGATCACACCTCTTAAGGACATGAAAGACGACTTCCAGAGAGCTTCAGAAAGTGCTAAGAATGATGCTTTAAGTGCGTACTGAGGCAGATTAATGGCAGTGTCTTTTATAGAAAATTTTTTAAAAACTTAAACGTTTACCATATAGTTGATCATACCTCATAAGTGTCACTTTAGGACACAGCAAACTACGGAACAGGGTCACATTTGAGAACAAACTTACAGTGTGTAAGTTCTGCTTTTTGCAAACACAATTCACAACAACTCATCTCAGCAGACATGGGGGAGTGGCAGAGCAACCACATTTCCTCAGGACACATTTCAACCTTGCTTGGTCCACCTCCAGCTATCTCTTATTATTTTCTTCTGCACTATTTACAACATGACCTATTTTTGTAGTAGACACTGCTCAGCAGTTGGGGGCCTGGAGGCGGACATAACATCAGACAGATCAGGCAAACCCGGAGACAGACTGCGGGACTGAGCACCTGGCACGCAGAAGCCCATGGAGTCTCCCGGCTCTCACGTGCGAGCACAAATCAGGTGAGCCCGCCTGTTGGTGGGCTGCATCCTCAGGGAGCATACGGCAGGGGCTTGGCTTGGCAGACGTGTTCAGTAAATTGTGAGCACACACTCCTTCCTGCAGGACAAAATTCTAATGCGAGGTGACTGGTGCCAAATGTAAAACGACTGTGAAGACAATGTGAGGTCCTGACTGACCACTCTGGCTCATTACAAGGAAAAGACCACAGTGTTCTATCAGGTGTGTGGCTCATTTAAACTAAGAGGGGACTGGATGGAGTCTTCGGCTACAACACCGCAGGACTGCTGACACTGCCATCTGACGGTACCTGCTTGGCTTGGCTGGCAGCCACCGGGGCCAACACAGGGTGGGGCGTTTTGGCAGTCGAGTACGGCACCAAAGACCTGAAAAACATAAAGGGTCCACTCAGAGAGGGGAGCATGAAGAGCACACTGGTTGCTGGGTCAACTTTCTGTCCAATAAAGGACAGAACACAGATGTCTGCAGCCCTAGGCAAACTCATTTCACATTTTGCTGATTGCAGAATAAAGTTTTTAAATGAAATTTGGGGTTTTAGTACAAAGCTCCAAGTGTTGACCTTAAAATTTATTTTGGTCTTAGAAGGAACTTTAGAACCAGACATATTAGAACTAGATCACTTTCTTATCTGGAGAGCGAGCCCTCGGCAATGCAGTCCTCCATCACCCAGCTAGGCTGGGAACTGTTAGCTCTTTTCTGGCCTGTTCAGCAGGATCTGTGGGACACACACAGTTTGCTTCCATGTACAGCTCAAGGGAACAACTGCAGGAAGCACTGTCAGCCTCCCACAGCAGTGCTGCCAAGATCTAGGATTCCTGGCCAGGGCTTCAGGGGCTCAAATGTGGCACCACTCTGTGTTCAACCCACACTTTGGGACAGTATGAAAAGCGCAGTGCTATGTGAATCTTCTGTTAATTCTCGACACTGGATGTTGGAACTCAGGCTGCAGTAACTTAGGGCTAATGTGTGGGAAAACCACTGTCAATGTGATCAGAGACCAAAGCTCTGGCATCTGCTCAGCCCAAAGCTACTTTGGTTGGTATGGAACAGCGGAGGATCTGGTTTTGTTTTTCATAACTCTTTCTAATCTTAGGGAGATTCATTTTTAACTTCCTACCAAAAGATTAACCTGGAGCTTGGTGCACACTTGCAATTCCACAACTCTGGGAGGCTGAGATAGACAGGAGGATTAAAGTCTGAGCCCTGTGGGCCGACTAAGAGCTCAAGACCTGTGCTCAAAATAAAAAATAAAAAGAACTTGGGCATTAGCTCAGGGTAAAGGCCTTAAGATACCGAGGTACTTAAAGAGAAATGAAAGAAAATTACCAACACCTCATGCCTTACAAGCACGTGAGGACTCCCTAGGGAATGGCACAGGACCTTCCCTACAGACTTTAGTAGACGAGAGAAGTAGTCATTTTCAATGAAGCCTCTGTCTCTCCTGGAGTTGGAAGAGCTGGAAAGGTGGCCCTTTCCAGAGGAATAGAAAGGGCCATTGCCCCAGCAGCTCTGCAGCTCCATGGGCTCCACAGGCCACAGCACTGCTGCTGGGACCTAGGCGCCCTGGTGGAGAAGGGCAGCCTTGCTGGAGAAGTGGTTTGAGCCCCTGGGACAAACAAAAGAAAGCAGACTCCTATGTTTTCTCAAAGACCAACAAAAAAGGAAAGCAGAAGTAAAAATAAAAGTAACATTTACCCAAACCTTGGATAATGTTTCATACTCCAAATAGTTATGACCCGATATAAATTAAATGAGGCAATGACTATCCTATTTACTGTGATAATACTGCAGCCCTCCTGGGAACCCTAAATCCCCAAGCACAAGATTAGGGCTCGCAGTACCTAGACACTGGGCACGTGACCCCCCTGTAGAGAACACTGTGTGGAGCAACCAACCAACAGACCAACAGATAAACTGCACCCACGAAATCTCTACCCTGACCTAAAAGGGCAAACAGAAGGGCAGTCTACTCCCAAGTAAATATGCTCCAAGGTTTGGCACGATCACAGACACAACAATGGAAGTCAACAGCCACGGTCTGCTGCTCAGAGTCACCATGTTTTAGATGCCACTGGAGTAGCAACCTTCTGGCAAGACCGACCTGAGGGATAAAAGAATTCATCTGACACTGTTCTACAACTAAAACAACTCAATGCCAAGTGTCAAGTGAGTTACAAAATGGGGTTGCCAAATTGTGAAGCATTAAAATGCTGCACAGGGCATTTTCTTACTGGCCTACATGGACTTTAGCAAGGTAAATACTGAACTTATTATTATGAACAAGGTCAACAACTTACTCATTCCTTCATGCATTCCAACTTTTAAGGGGCTTTAGAAGTGAGAGAGGGGAAAAAAAGTGAGAGGGCTGAGGAGATAATAAAAATATAAAAGGCTGAGGATGTAGCTCAGTGTGGGGGCTCAGTCCTCCATTTCTAGCTTAAAATTTTAACCAATCAAGCCCAAACATATATTGAAAGGCCAAGAGGGCAAGAATGCATCACTACCAAGCAGGGGTTTAACATTCAAAGACCAATCAATATGTCACATCCTCGTCAAGATGACCCAGTGGGTGAGAGGAGTCTTCAAGAAATGGCGCTCAAAGAATTGACATACAAATTTTAAAGGACACTGAATCTACACACCATTTACAAAGACAAATTCCACAGACCATACACCTAAATATAGGACTTACACACAGATGTAAATTTTACAGCTTTACTTTAGGCAACAGGTTCTAAAGCATGACACCTAAGTCACAGAAACAATAATAGGAAAAAATGGATTTCAAAATGGAAAAACCACCTAATAAATGGAAGGGGGAGCCGGGCATGGTGGCGCATGCCTGTAATCCCAGCACTCGGGAGGCTGAGGCAGGAGGATTGTTGTGAGTTCGAGACCAGCCTGAGCTACAAAGTGAGCTTAAGGCCAGCCTGAACTGCATAGTGAGACCCTGTCTCAAAAAGACAAGAAAAAAAAAAAAAAAGGGAAGGGGGAAAAGAGGAATCTGATTAAATAAAGAACACTTAAATTCAGTAATAAAAGAAAAATGACCCAATTAAAAACCAGGCAATGGGGGCCAGGGAGATAGCTCAGTAGAATAAGCTGGAGAGCTGCACTCAGAAGGAAAGTGGTACTGCAAATGGGTCTGCTCTGCAGAGGGCTGCAGAGCTGCTGTGCAGCAGAGGGACCTCCTTGCCTGGTAACCACGAGAGACTGACTTCAATCCCCGGTTCTGCCCCCCCCCAAGGCAATGATTCTAGGCATTTCTCCAAAAAAGAAACAAGTGGCCAAACAGTATAGGAAGAACCCCTCAGCATCACCAGGGCACAGGGAAGCACTGAGCACAGCCACAGTGGAAGAGAGAGGTGGCTGTCACCAAAAGGAAGCCAACTGATCAGGGGCGGTGAGGTCATGGGCAAAGTGGCACTGGTGCTGGGAAATGCCACAAGGCACTGTCAACTGATCATAGCTACGTCAGGACTAGGGTGTCACTGTGTGGTCCAGCAGTTCCATCTCTCAACAGAAGCTGAAAAGGGAAAGCAGGGACTCAGTATGCCCCCTCCTACCCCTCTGCATGGACGTCACCACTGCCGCCACCACTTCTGTCTCCTCCTCCTCCAGCTCTCTAGCCAGACGCAGCACCTGCAGATCCCTTCCCAGACCTGCACTCCAGCTGTGCAGCCTCTATGCCCAGCTCACCATCCTGGGGCATCCCTGGCAACCCTACCTAGGAGCATCACTCACCTCCAGCGTCACTCACCTCCAGCAGCATCACTCACCTCCACCACATCCCTCCCCACATCTAACACATTTCATGTCTTCCTTGTTTACTTTCTTAGTGTCTGTATCACCATGCCTGGGGAAGGGCTTTTTGGGCTGCTCTGCTAACTGCTTCATCTCTAGCACTAGAACAGCAATACAGTGAGCAGTAAATGCTACGAACCCCATCACCAAAGGAGGGATGTACCTGGTGCGCTTTGACAACAACCAGTGACAAAACAAAGCCCTCTTCTGACCTCATGTGGCCCTACCTCCTCATTCTCTACTTCCTGTAGCCATGCTCCAGTCTGGGCTGTTACACCCTGCCCTTCCTTGTCTGGAATGACCTTTTCTCCACTCTGCTTAGCAGCTTCTGACAATCCTCCCATTGCAGCTGACACTCTACTGCATCTAGCCTCCTGCGCCCAGATCTGCTCTCTGCCCTGCTCTAGGCTGTCCCAGAATCCTCCCTGAGCCCAGTGCAGCTGTGTGATGGGAGTCTAGGCAGCCTTCCTGCATACCTTGCCGAGCAGGCGGGGTCCTGACATGTGTCTTTCATTGCTGTGCCCTGGGCCCCAGGACCTGAGCACCACAGGTGGGCTGCAGCAGTATGCATGTGCTCCAGGTAAACACCACGAAGGGAGCTGTCAGGAGGCAGGAGGGCGATGGCAACGAAGACGAGATGGGCCAGGGGCAGGAATGTGTGTGCTGGCCCTTCCAAACCCAGGAAAGTGCAAAGCGAAACCTCAGATACAGTAGAAATCTACTGCCTTACAGAATGCGAAGCCACTTCACACCAAATGTGTTCTCCAATCTTTCCTCTAGGGGAGGTGGGAAATTTCAAGTTTTCTTGACCAATTATACTTGGAGTTTGCAAACTCTGAATGTTTAAAATGAGCTATTTCCTCATTGTGCTGGACTCACACGTTACATCAGGCCAATCTGGTACAGACCGGAAGAGAAGGTTCTTTGAGAAGCCTTTCCAACCTCTCTGCCTGTTTTTGTTAGAAAGCAATCCCAGAGGTGCCCTTGGACACAGCCCTTACAGATGCCAGCTCTGCCCGGGGAGACAATGCCCGGGAAAGACGGAGCAGAGCCTCCAGTGGTGTACTTCACTCACTGGCTGAATACCTCAGATCCTAGGGCTCCCTTGTTACCACACATTGCACTTCCGGCAGAGCAGCCCCCTTCTAGTGCTGGCTCCTGCCTCGAGGATGGGAGCACACAGTTCCTAGCACTAAGGCTGGATCTTCCTTTGTGCAAGTTCACAACTGCAAGAGCTGCACTCAGAAGTAAGCTTGCGCCGCACATGGGTCTGCTCTGCTGAGGGCTGCAGAGCTGCTGTGCAGCAGAGGGACCGCCAGCCACCGACTCCTGAGCCACTGCTTCTCTGCTCGCTCTGGCACAGGGAGACTGGGAAGTGTAAAGGGACAGTGCCAGGGGCAGGGAGATGGCTCAGTGGAATAAGCGCTTCCCTGGCAAGTGCAAGGGCCTGAGTTCAGTCCCTGGCTCCGCAAAATAAACAAACAAACAAAAACAAATAAACAAACAAAAAACCCACGGGACTGTGCTGCTACAAAGGCTCAAGGCAAAGCAGAGTACAAAGCTGGTGCCCTTGGCTCTGCGCTGTCCAGGTTGGGAAGTGGTGACTTTCTCCCATGCCTTGACACAGAAGGAAGGTGAGTGGGCTCCAGGAGCCATGCCTGGCCCTCACAGGGCACAAGGGAAGCAGGTCTGCAACTTGGGTGGCTAGCTGTCTATACACAGAAGGTAAGGGAATTCAAGAGCCGGGTGAGATGACGCTGAGATCACCAATCTCCAGGTGACATTAGATCTCCAAAGTGGCAGCTCTGACACTTGAGAGCATTAAGAACAAAATAAAACATCAAACTCCACATCTAACTGAATAGTCTAACCACGCCAGGCATCAAAGCACATGCCTGTAATCTTGACATCTGGGAGGCAGAGGCAGGAGGACCACTAAAGAATTTGAGGCCAGCCTGGTCTACATAAGGAGTTCCTGCCTCAAAAAACAAAAGCAAAATGCCTAACCAGTCCTGCATGGAGACATTCACACAAGCAAACAAGCTAAGGGCACACAGAAGCAGACTTTAAAGGCATAGGAGGCAACAGGCCCCTGCAGCTGCAAAGGAGCCTCCTGAAGCCCAGCTCCAGATGGGGCAGGGCTGGCCACCTGAGCCTGTGGACACGGCAGTGCTGCACCCTACAGGCAGCTCCTCTACAGAGCAGGTGATCTGGGCCCTGGGGATACACAGAAGGTGCTCACATACCCCACTGCTGCAGCAGGGACTGTGAGATTATTCTTCAGCTCCTGCACATTGACCACCTGAGGCACATTCTTCAGTGTTGATTCAGTCAAAGTGCTGACAGCTGCAGAGACACAGGAGAGAGATCATTATCAACTCAGTAAGGAGCCGATCTTCCAGCCTCACAGAAATGAATGACCAGGACATGACCGCAAGGAGGCTGCAGTCTCAGCACACAGGGAAGCAGCAGGTACCTGGTCTGCGTCCGACTGATCAAGCCATGCGGTGGGGCTGTGGCTGCACCACAGCAGTGCAGAGAAGGGTGCCCTTGCCAGCTTCTCTGCAGCTAGGATGATGCATCTGCTGCACTGCTATGCACCCCAGAAAGGGCAGCAGAGGCCACAGCAGTTTTAGGCACAGGGTCTTCCCACCCATTCATCTGTCCCCTTCCCAAAGGCTCAGTACACAGCAGGCTCTGTGCAGTGCTAAGAAAACAAAAGCTGCCTGCAGGGTTGTTTCTTCTTTAATGGAGCTCCTGGCTTGGTTGAGACAGACAGACACTGGAGTAAAATGTGGGGACAGCCTGGACAAGAATGATGGCAAGGGTGAGGCCTGATTAAAAAAAAACAGAAGGCTGGTGAGATAGCTCAGCAGACTAAGCACCTGCGTAGGCAAGTGCAGCGACTAGGGTTCCCCCAGCACAGGCCGTGCCGGCCCACTCCTGGACATGCTGAGCTGCCACCAAGACTGGGAGTGGTGGCACATGCCTGTAATCCCAGTGCTGAGGAGGCTGAGACAGGAAGGTCACTGTAGTGAGACCCTGTATCAAATATATATATATATGTAAAAAAAAGACAGCAGAGAAGCTGAGGTCACATGTTCCATCAACATTCAGAGCATATTCCAAAACTTGCTGCATTCTGTGATGAGTGACTAAGAAGGCCTGTGCTAGGTTCTCGGTCTCTGCTAATTCTGCCTTGGCAAAGGGGAACATTGTGTCCCAGGCAGGGCAGCACTCTGCTAGCTATTTCAGAAATAGAGGAACTCCTATTCCTCTTCTTCAGAAGTGACGAGAACACGGTCCCTACAACTACATGCACCCCTGTGTGTTCAGAGGACCCTGCACCTGAAAAATTTTTCCACTATGATAAGGCTGGCTTTGATCTCTTTAGTGGTGCTCCTGCCTTAGCCTCCTCGGGATTACAGGTGTGCACCACCATATCTGGCTTGGTCAGGCTGTTAAATTAGGTATGGTGTGATTTTTTTTGTTTTTAATGCTCTGAGGTTCCAGAGCTGCCACTCTGGAGGGCTTATGCCACCAGCCGGCTCTGGAGATTGCTGATCTCAGAGCTGTCTCGCCCTGCTCTTTAACTCCCCTTGCCTTCAGTGTTGTAGAAGGAATTTACTATCACCTCCTGCTGAGATCAGAATATCTGGAAAACCTGGCAGATTTCTAAATTTACAAATAATCAACTGGATTTGGGGCCTGATTGGTGGCACGATGCCAAATGGCATGATACAGCTTGGTCCACATGACAAAGAGACCATTAAAGAATTTCATTTTCTGAAAACTTAAAGGTACCTCACAAAGTTATCTTGTCTTTCCTTTTCAGTGTCTATTCAGGTGTCTTAACACAGTTTTAATATCTGAACACTTCTTAATCTTTTATTGTTGTGTAATGGTTAATTCCTTTTTGGCTAAATCAAGTCATCATGTCTCTTCAGTCTTCTTGAGATGAAAACATTTGGTTTCTTTACCTTCTTAATGTGGCACTAGTGACATGTTAGCCAGGGCTGTAGGCTGTCCTGAATATAGCAAGATCTGCTTGCAGACTCCTAGCCTCCACCCGTGGTATGCTGGCAAACTTGCTAACTATTTTGGGGGAAGCCGAGAACACTGGTCTGTAAAATTGGTAACTAGTGATTACTGAAGTTCTGGGGCCGACTATCCACATTATCAAGTCCTAATACAGAAAACCTGGACACCCACAAACCCCTGACAAAACATTAGCTCTAATTAGCCCATTACAGTTTCCATCTATGAAGGCTGAATTCATTACTTTTTTTGGCAGAACCAGGGATTGAACTCAGGCCCCTGCGCTTGCTAGGGAAGTGCTTTATTCCACTGAGTCACCTCCCCGGCCCCTGAAGGCTGAATTTATGATGTTAAGGAAAAGCCGTTCTGAAGCAGAATGAGCCCAGAGTCAGAGTTTGGGTACTGTTACTTACTTTTCAGATAATTAAGTCTGGTAGCATTAAAATGCACAACGAGCACACCAATGCCCAGCATTCTGGGGTGGATGGGAACAGAAAGATACTATGAAATGTTTCTAGTACTACTAGACAACCTGGCTGCAAAGATAAACTTTAGGGCCCAAAGCAAGCATCAATCAACAGTAGGGATTATCTTGACCTCTCCTACACACGCCGTGCCGGCCCCACCTCCAGGGTGAGAGTCTGGGGGCACGGTGGCGCACACCTGAAAACCCAGCACTGGCGAACTTGAAAATGAGGATCACTATGAGTCTGGGCTGCAATATATAACTGAACCAAATATATGAAGTTAAAAAACGACTATTAACATGACCCCAAAACACCGCTGATTTCGCAGGTGACCACCATAACGTGGCGGCTGTAACTTCTCCCCTCACAAGGAAATGCTCAGACTCCGCCTCTGCTCCCGGGCTGAGGACCCCACAGCCTTCCAGTCCGAGCAGCAGCACAGCCTGCTCTTCCTGCCTCCTACAGCTGTGTTTTAAGCCCTTACCTGGCGACTGATGGGCCATCTGCCGTCTCAAGGCTGCTGCTGCAGCTGCCTGGGGAGCAGCGATGGGGTGGGCGGGCCCAGGAGCACCATGCTTCACAGTCTTGGTCACCAACATTGTGCTGTCAGCCCCCTGAGGAATAAGTTTGCTAGCAGATGCAGACACTAAGGGGAAGAGAAAGGTGAAGTAAGGAAGCGGGTCAATGAAGAGGAACCCCAGCAGTTCCAAAGGTCACATCAAGTTAGGGAAGAGGCTGAGATTAACAGGCTGAAGCATTAACACAAAAAAAGGCCAGCAAGGGGAGAGGCTGGCACCCACATCTTCCAGACACTGCACACCCTGCTGTGTGCACTTCCTCTTCTCCTGATGGACAGGTGGCTGTGACACCAGGACATGTGGATCCCTGGTCCCCTCACATGAAATCACTCAACTGGTCCTCATGCACACATCTCTACTCAGTCCCCTCAACTCAAAGCCCTGAAACTGCCCTGAAGATCAGAGCACCACCTGTGGGTCCCCCAGTGATGTCAGTGCTGCTTCATTCTGAGGGAGCACTCCAAGGGAGCTGCAGGAGTCACCCCCGCCCCACTGCTGAGGAAGAGCTGGACCCCACACCAACACTGCTGCAGTGCAGAACCTCGAGGAGTCTCTTACCCCATGACCCTCCCAGTGCTTTCAAAAGGAGCATGCTCTTTCTGAGCCCCAAATTTCTGGAAGAGAGGCAGACATGTGCTGGCACCTCATCAGGGCCTTTCTAAAGCACAGGAACACTTGCTCCTCGGCTAGAAACCAGTCAGGGAAGTTTTCTTTTCCTGTTGACTTACATGATGCTCCCACAGTGGAAGGCGAAGAGCCATGGCTCAGGTGAGATTTGACAAAAGGCATCGCCTGGGGCAGAAGGCCGGGCTGGATGGAAGGTGTGCGGACCACAGGCGCATGTCGGGGCCCTGGGACCACTGCCTCCTCGTCTTTGCAGGATGCCCGCACTTCCTCCCCCTCCAGAGACTGGGAGATGGATGACGTGGAGCTGGCCTCATCCAAGTCCTCATAGTACCTCTGTGACAGGAAGGCTGACCGAGACAGGCTGGCTGCAAAGACCCGACAAAGTGCAGTTTAGAGAACTCACAGCAAGCCTCACGTGGTGTGGCTCCACTGCTGACGAGACACCCAATTTGTCAAATGAATCAATTATTATGTTTTCAAGTGGAAGTTGCTATTAGAAATGAAAAAGACAGTTTGGGTTCTGTTTGCAAAAGGGCTTTGAAAAACTGAGCTGTATAAGACAAGGACATCCCAGCTGTCCAACTAAAGACTGAGAAAGCGTAAGAGACAGAAATAGTCTTGGTGGAAAAGCAAGAACCTGTAGTTCTCACCAGAAGCCCCCATGTAGAAAATCACACAGCAGAACTCAGCCCCATGCTCCAGGGGCAGGAGAATAGGCACACCAGCTCTGCCACTTCCCAACAACCTTCAAGGAAAGCCCTGACCCAAGCCAGCAGACAGGACGGCCTCAGTATGCACATCCCAGGCACTTCAGACAAGCCCCATGGTCTGGAGCAGATCGTGAGGGTCACACAGACATGTGCACACACATATACAACCTAGCCCTGGCTTCCTCAGCCTTTTTTCCTGAAATTTTTAAATCACGAAGCAAGGCTTCTGCTGTATCACCTTCCATGAACTTTAGAGTACATGTTACTACCCACATGTTGGAAAATACAAAGCCCAAAGGCAACGCCTAGCTCCTGGGTTATCTGAAACAGTGTCCCTACTACAGACAGACCTGCCTTGCTATTAGACATCCCTCTGAGGCTTCAAGGCACACTGTAACCACAACCCAGAAACCAATGCTAAGTGCCAGCCCTGCATGGCCCTATTTGCTATGCTCCAGCCATCTGCAGCTATTTAAAGTTATAGTAATTAAGGGTAATTAACAATTTCTATTCCTTAGTGACACTGGCCACATTTCACCTGGTCCCTGGCCACATGCGACAGGCAGCTACTACAGTGGGCAACAGGGATACAATACATTTAGGTAATTTGTAGGAAATTCTACCGGCAGTGTTGTGTACAAGAACCTGAGGCAGGAAAGTGCATCTCAGGCCACTGAAATTCCACCCATGCCCACTGTGTGGCCTACTGAGTTGTAGGCCATGCCTATGGAGAGCCTGCTTGATGCCCTCTCTCTGTACTGTCCACTCAGTCCTTGGCTGATCCTCTTATTTAGAAACTTAGTCATGTTAAGAAACCTTAACACGACTACGCAGGACTTCAAGCCACACTAAGCAGAACTGACCTTCGCCTATGACCTGTCCCCACTGCCACACATGGTTCCATAAAGTGGCAAAAGGGATTCTGCAGGGCTAGTTCAGGCTACAATGGCCTTTAAATAAATACTCTTGGATGACTTGGTGGGGTTTGAGAAACTTGAGACCTGTGGAGGCAGGAAAATAGCAGCAGAGGAGGACATCAGAGAGATGTGGTGGATGGGCAGATAAAGAGCAAGAGAAGGAACACATCTGGAGCTGAGGACCCCAATTCAGGCTGTCGGGCATCTGCCAAGCCACAGGCAGGGGCTGGCCCAGCCAGCCAGCTCACTCAAGTCTAGGCCTCCGTCCAGAGCCAGGCTGTCCATCCACTGGAGAGCAAACCCTGTGCTACCATGGGCTGTGGTGCCCACCAATACTGTCCTACAGCACTGGTTCCAAAGGGAGCATAAGGTCAGACTCTGTGGCCCAGACCAGGTAGAAAGCGGCACTGGCCCAATGTTACGACTTCTGAGATCTGCTCTATAATGGTGATCCGCTCTGGCGTTTATGGCACTTGCTTCCTTTGGGTACAGTGAGCCCTTCAGTAGAAAACAAGAGCTGCACAGCCCATCTGCCAGGCACAGGGGTGCTCCTCTCTGCTGTGACTGAGCAGAAGCCATTCCTGGCAATAGAAGCCAGCCTGGGACATGGGGAATCTACTCTGCCAGAGCTTCCTCAGGAAAGGCAGACAGAGCCGAGAGAGAGGGGGAGAAGGGAGAGGGGAGTGGAAGAGGGGAAAGGGGGAGGGGGAGACCCCCCCACAACAGTGATGGCAAAGACGATGACGACACACCACCTGCACGACCACCTCCAAGACTTAGTAGGCCTCATGTCTGAGGCAAACTGCAGAAAGTGATCACTCTCGTTGGATGCCGCACTGTGATGAGTTAATGGAAAACTAAACGTAAAAGTTACTGTGCTCAACTTTCTGTGACCCTGCTTCCTTATAAGATTGCAAGGAGGCTTGGTGTACCATTGACAAATCAACAGACTGAGACTTCCCAAAAAACAATGCTCCCAGAAAAAACGAATGCTGAGCAATGGTCACACCATCCCTCAAGGTACTATTCTACGTTAAATGACAAATTTGTTTGTCAAACAGGATGCGGGTTCTAGCTTTAAAACCGCTCTACTTCTAAGGTTCCTGGCCACTGTCCTCTCCTGCGTGAGTATGGTCAAGTAGTCCCAGGCGCAGTAATAAAAGGCTCACATTTAAATTTTAATTTTGTATTCTGCTCTGGTTTCTGTGTTGAGAACCCATAACACACTACACACCAAACAGTGGTGGCTGAGCCTGGTGCTGCACACTTGTAATCCCAACCCTTAGGAGGCTGAAGCAGGAAGATCATTCTGACTTGGTGGCCAGCTTACACTACATATGAAATTCTATCTCAATAACCAAGCCAAACCAGAGCCAACCCCTCAACAAAATAAACGAACAAAAAAGCTAGGCAGTGCAATAAGGTAAGAAAAATAAATCAAAACACTGGGAGGACAAAAATAAAATGTCATAATCCATGGACAATGAAACATAATTATTTACATAGCTGTAAATTTAATGAAGGGCTACAGACTATTAGAACAAATTAGTTTTAAATCAATATGTAAAAATAAATGTATTTCTATATTCTACATCTAACATAAAATTTTAAAGTAGAGGCTGGGTGTGGTGGAGCATGCCTGTAATTCCAGCACTTGGGAGGCTGAGACAGAAGGATTTCCAAGAGTTAGAGGTCAGTCTGAACTAAACAGTGAGACTGTCTAAAAGGGGGTTGGGGGAAAGACAGACAGACAGGAAAAAAATGAAAAAAATCCAGCCAACCTTTGGTCTAGGCTGTAGAACTTTCTGTGGCAATGACAGTATATGGTTGTGCTTGTCATTACAGGAGCCACAGGTGCACACATGCAATTACTGCCCATTTGAAGTATGGCTACTGGGATTATAGAACTAAATTTTTTATTTAAATTCATTACAATTTAAATAAGGTTCTGTACTGGATAGCACAGCTCTAGAATACAGAAGAACAGTACTGAGTACCAAGTCTCACTTTACGGTGGGTGTTGGAGCCGGCTGGCTATTGGCAGTGAAGGGGCAGAGGAACCCCTCACGTCACCCTGAGGAATCTACCAGGCAGAGGTGGCCAGAGCCATGCCTCAGAGGGCTGTGCGCGGGGAGGGGCGGGGGCAGGAGGAAATCCGTGGTGCCCAGATGAGAATGCAAGACTCATCTCGCTAAGCACCTCCCATAGTGCCATCACATAGGCTCCACCCGAGGCTGCTGCAAAGCCTTGGGCTGGCCTATCTGCACCACAGCAGGGGCGGGGCTTCCTTTCTATAGCAAGTTCTGTCCACATACAATTGTCACCTCTTGGCAGTCAGGCAGCGGGAACAATCTGGCCATAAACATGAGTACAGAAATATCTCTGTGAAACTCTGGTTTAGTTTTTTTTTTTTTTTTTCTTGGTGGCACTGAGGATCAAACTCAGAAGCCTGCCCTTGTCAGGCAGGCACTTACGCTTCTGAACTATCTCCCCAGCCCCAAAGCCATGGTTAAGTTCTGAATTGCTGTGCTCATTTTGATAGCATGGCGTGTTTATGCAGAAACAAGAGCGCCTGAACCAAGTAATTCTATTCTTATTTCTCTGTTTTTTGAGACAGGGTCTTTCTACTGAGCCCAGGCTGGCCTCAAACTTGGGATCTTCCTGCCGCAGCCTCTGGAATGCTGGGCTATGGATGTGCACCACACACCCAGCTGTTTCTGATCATACAAGTCTTATACAGAGGCCACATGAGTCTGTATTCACACTGACAGTGGACAGTATTCTAAACACTGTGTATCCTCACCAATATTAATTTTTTGTATTTTTGAAATAGGGGCTCTTGAATTTTTAAATTAAAACATCAAAACACAAAACTGTAAATGTTTTTTCTATTCCCAGATCATTTTCAAAAAATCAGATCTACATAAAGAAAAAAGGTAGCGAGTAAGCCCAAATGTCACAGTTAAGGCCATACCTGGCTTGAGATTTAAAAGTAATTTTTACTGTTTTTTAGTTTTCCATAATTTTCCTTGATTAGCTACCAAGAAAATAAGAAGTTATTTAAAAATTCACTTGTTGGGGGCCAGGGAGATGGCGCAGTGGAATAAAAGCTTTCCCTGGCAAGTGCAAGCACCTGAGTTCAATCCCCAGTCCGCCCCCCCCCCCAAAATCACTTGTCTGTGACCATTACTTACCTACTTTAGTCCTATGTGATTCTAAGACAAAAAACTGTGATATAGTAGACTAAATTGTAGTTGCTTTAATAGATGACACCCAAGCCGGGCATGGTGGCGCATGCCTGTAATCCCAGCACTCGGGAGGCTGAGGCAGGAGGATTGTTGAGTTCGAGACCAACCTGAGCTACAAAGTGAGCTTAAGGCCAGCCTGAACTGCATAGTGAGACCCTGTCTCAAAAAGACAAAAAAAAAAAAAAAAATAGATGACACCCAAAGGCATCTGCTGCTGGTTTCAAAAGAAAACTCAGAATTTCAATGAAAAAAATGCAAAACTGGGCACTAAAATAAAGCAGATTACAACAAATGCTTTTTTTGTGGAACTAGGCCTTGTGCTTCCCAGGCAAACTCTTATCTACTGAGCTATCTCCCTGGCCTCCAATGCTTGCTTGCTTGCTTGCTTGCTTGCTTGCTTGCTTTCTTTCTTTCTTTCTTTCTTTCTTTCTTTCTTTCTTTCTTTCTTTCTTTCTTTCTTTCTTTCTTTCTTTCTAAGGCAAGTATCTAGATGATTTAATAGCAATTTTTTTTTTTTTTTTTAACATTACAGTTTCTTTGCAACAAAATATTTCTGCCAGTTCTCCTTTCTTTGTGGTACTGAAAACTGAATGAACCTGGGGTGCTCCACAAATCTACCCCAGGGTCTTTTTATCTTTTTATGTTGAGACAGGGTCTCACTAAATTGCCCAGGTGATACTTGAACCTTTGAGCCTACTGCCTTAGTCTCTTGAGGTGCTGGACTGAGACTTGTGCCACCTGGCCAAGCTTCCTTCCTGTGTAATATTTTTAATCATCACTGCTAATTGGGTTTCCACCCTTTTTCCTAAGCAAAGGAGCCCCTTCCTTCAATGGAATGTTAATCAGAAGTCAGAAAAGTGGTGAGGCCAGGACCCAGTGTGGACTTGTGAATAGCTGTCATGTGCCTCAGCACAGCAGGCACATGTGCAAAAGCCAATCTGCTTTGAGTTGCTTCATTACGGACACATACGCTGCACTGCACAGACTGTGATGCCTTGCTAATTAAGAAACCAAAGCCCCTAACCCTCGCAGTGCATGGTTTATACTGACCGGCTGGGAGGAGCTCAGGACCACGTCTCTTTACCTGGGGCTGTGGATCTCACTGGTGGTGTCTTCCTCTTGGCCAGGAAGTTTCTCAGCTGTGTCTGTTTCACAGGGGACAGTTTACCTGCAAGACACTGACTCAGTTTTTCTGATGCCAGCAGCCTGAAGACAGAGCTAAAAGGGAGGGAGGATAGTTTACCTGGCACTCTGGGCAAGGGCTTGGTGTGTGAGTTGATGGTGGTTTTTAACAAAGCATTGCTCAGGGTTTCTAGGTCACTGTCAAAGCTGAAAGAGGACAAAGTTATACATGAAGCAGCCAAGAGCTGGTAAGCGCAGCTCTGCTGGGCCCATGATCCTCCTATAGGCTAACACAGGTCAGTATGTGACACACACAAGCAGACGGTGCTTGCGACCCAGCACCCGCCCCAGCCAAAAAGCACCACGGCACCTCAGCATAAAGGGCAGTGACACTGCTCACAGGGCCTAAAGCACAGCACAGAGCCACCTTGCTGACTTCCTGGTGAAGTGTCTAAGTACAAGGAAGGTCTAAAAGTCTCCATACTATATAGAGCAGAAGGGCAAATCTGGGCTTTTGGGAGTCAGGAAACCAACACTATTACTTTAGTATTTATTGTGACCTATCAAATACTTAATGCTTTTCTTCTGGTACTAGAAACTAAATCTAGATGCTTTATCACTGAGGTATACTCCTAGCCCTTTTATTGTTTGTTCAGACAGGGGCTTAATAGGTTCCTAGCATGAACTGCTGAATTCTTATGTGGTCATCTCACATGGCTGAATCCCAAAACAGCTTATCTTCCCAGTGACCACTTCCTCCTCCTTCCCCACTCTAGCCTGGATACTGTTTCCTTTCACCTCCCGCACCCCCCACAGGAGAGACTCCAGTCCGCTCCTTAAGTGAATTAAAACTGCCCCTCTAACTCCATGCCTAGGAAAGTCCATAAAAGTCTCTGTTTTTTTTTAATGTATTTACCCCAGGGTCTATAGGATCTCACTATACAGATCGGACTCATAGTGATCCTGTCTTTAGCCTCTCAAGTGCTGAGATTACAGGCACATACTTCCATGTCTAGTCTCACTTAAACCCAGGCCCCTGTATCTGCCTAAGCAGGTGCTTTAATCTACTGAGCTATCTGGACGGCCCTCAGCCTTGTCTCAAGTCAGAGGATTTCGCATCTGTCCTCGATCCTGTGTCTTTGGAGTTCATAAAGGTTTCTTTCATCTTTCCCATTTCTTCATTGTGCAGAAAAAACTAACGGGGGTCATTACATTACCCAGTCTGGCCTTGAATCCATGATCCTCTTGCTTCAACCTCCCAGTATCTTCTTGTTCCTCTTTTTTGGTTTCTTGAGACAGAATCCTGCTACACAGCCCAGCCTGGCTTCAAACTCTCTGTGATGCCCCTGCGCCAACCTACCAAGTGCTAGGTGATAGGTGTGCACTACCATGCCTGGCTCTGAGCGTCTGTGCTTGTTTTTTTCTTTTGGTGCTGGGGACCGAACTTGACCTTGTGCTTGCCAGGCACACACACCACTAAGCTATCTTCCTGGCCGAGCAGCTTTTCTTTTTCTCTCACTTTTTCTGTGCTGGGCATGGAGCCCGAGATTTCATGCACCAAAGCCCTTTACCACTGAAAGACACCGTGCCCTGTGGGAGCCTGTTTCATCAGGTACAACATGTCATTCTCAAACAGTCCCCAAAGGCAAGTACGTGTTCCCCATTAATCAGACCCTCAAGGATCAGAGTGGGAGAAGTACCTGCCCGGGTCATGCAGGCTGGAAGCAGTCATTTTCAGATCCACGCCTGCACCACCCTTAAAACATCCTGCCCCTTCCCCAGAACAGTGATCTGGTGCTCCCTCAGCACTCAGCTGGATGGGCTTCCCCTTCATGCACACCTGCGAGTGCTGCTCTGGGTAGGCGTGGCCAGGGGCAGATTCCATTGGAACGTCTGGTTGTAGAGGCGCAGCTGTTGGAGGCTGTCCACCAGGTGATTCAGCCGCTTCCTCTGCTGGTTGATGATCTCCCGGTTGTTGGCCAGAGTGTTGAACAGTGTCTCTCGCTCTGGCACAAGCAGGCGCCTGTGGGTAGCCACGGGAAGAATTATACCTGAATGATTCAAGTAAAGGGATCCCCATCCCCTCATAAGACTATAACTGTGACAGTAGAAAAGGTGAGATGGTGAACTACCACTTGACAGGCAATTATCAGAATAAAAGGGGATAATTACTTAATTAAATCTAAGGAAGCTAAGCTGGAAAAAAGGCCAAGCAGCCTAAAACATGCAGGCCAGGGCTTCAGGGGAGAGCAGACACTGGGGGGGGGCCAAAGTCCAGAGACCCTTGGTAGAGAGGTAGGAATCAAGGATGAGGCCCAGCTGCGCAGCAGCACACGGGCACATTTCGTTCTATGTGTCTATGGGATGGACACATACACACACACACACACACACACGTAAGGACAAGAACACAGGACTGTATGGAAGGCTAGGGGAGTGGGTCATTTCTTCAGATTGCTGTCAAGCAGCAGCAATCATTCCTGTCTCTGTGTAACTTTCAACTTAATAGAAATTTTTAAGGATGCTTAGAAATGTTTTTCTATTAACTTCAGGAAAAATATACAATGACAAACACAAGACTTGGTCTTCTATCAGTTACAGACTAACAGTTCTCTCTGCTGTTGAATACCAATAGGCCTCAGGGAAGGCAAGATGCTGAAGGAAAACAGAAACTTCAGCTTTTATTTCATTGCTCATTAATTACTTCCTTGGGAGGTTGAGAGTCAGCTGGGTGAGTGCCTCAGGACAGGGAAGAACAGCACAAGTTTTACAATGGCTTTCAGCAGATACAAAATAATATTTAGAGAACAGTAAGAACAGAGAATCAGTGCTGAAATAGGAAACTGACCATTTAAGAACGTGAACCCTGAGAAAGCAATCTCAGGAAGCACGGTGTTAGGTCCTCACAAGTTGGCCCCTCCTACCCTGAAGAGAAAAACTACAGACCACCACTCTGTTCAAGCAGGAAGCCCCCAGCCTGTGAAAGACTAAACTAAATCTGTTTATCAGGATGGCTCCCAGGCCTGGTTCTCAGGCTACGGGAAACCCTGTAAATCAGTCACTGTCATCTTGTACTTCCCTCCCCACAGAGGCACTAAACCCCCTAATGACACCTGATGCTTCCTCATATTCCTATGTTAGTTTATAAAGCAGATTCTCTTCCTTTGTTCATGGTCAACAACCTTCTCACCCTTGCCCCAGGCTGCACCCAGCCTGAAATAGATACCACTGTCAGCTCCAATCTTGCTTATCCTAATGGTCTTGGTCCCTCCTCAGGGCCTAGCCTGACAGTAAAGAGGAAGTCTGAAGAGTTGCATTAGAAAAAGAAAGCCTTGATTCTTGGTTAGCCTCATGCACTTTTTAAGAACTCAACTTCTTTTTCTTTTATTTTTTGGTACTAGAAATCAAACTCAGGACCTTGTGCTTGCCAGGCAGGTGCTGTGCCACTGAGCTATATCCCTGGCCCAGAACTCAACTTTTTTTTTTTTTTGTCTTTTGTGAGACAGGGTCTCACTATGCAGTTCAGGCTGGCCTTAAGCTCACTTTGTAGCTTAGGCTGGTCTCGAACTCACAACAATCCTCCTGCCTCAGTCTCTTAAGTGCTGGCATTACAGGCATGCGCCACCACGCCCGGCAATAGAACTCAACTTTTTAATGAGCAAAGAGAAATATGACTGGCAGCAGAGCAGAATTCCCACTGCTGGGCCAGGTCACACTTGGGCTTGGGGAAAGCAACACACAGGCACAAAGGGCCTGAGCCCAGGGAGGACACTCTGCCATCACTAATGGGGTGCAGTGTCCAGCCCTGAACCCTGCCCTGGACAGCAGGGCAGTTTGCACCTGCACCCACACGTTTGCTCTGGGGTCTTCCATCTTCTCCAGCAGCATGATGCCCCTGGCCCACTTCTGCTCCCTACACTGTGGAAACATCCCTGGCCTGTCCCTGAGAAGCTCCAACCCCACAGCTCTGTGAACAGGCCTATAGTGCAGACAGATAGGCTTGGCTGGTTTCTGAGGAAGGTGCATCAAGAGCAAGAGTTGAGAAAGCCAGCAGACACCTCCCTACCCTCAGCATAGCCCCTTCTGTTGCCTGAGGCTAGGAGCCAATGCTCAGTGGCTGCTTACTTCTCTCCCAGCATCCCCCAAGTATTTGTCATTATCCACAGAAATGCTTTCTCAAAAAGACAACTTAGCCAGGGCACAGTTGTGTGTCTGTAATCCCAGCACTTGGGAGTCTGAGGCAGGAGGATTGGAGGATCACTGCAGGTTTGAGGCCACCCTGGGCTACAAAGTGAGATCAAGGACAGCCTGGCATAGTGAGACGCTGTCTCAAGAAAAAAAAAAAATCTACCGTGTAAATTATTGTGACTGTCATACATTTATAACAATAGCTTTATAAATGAAATGCCTTGTGTCAAAAAGAACTGCATGAGGTTGTCCCACAGGCTCCTTACCCTGGTTTCTAGCTAGATGTCCCTACCCCCACCACCCTTAAGCACTCCTAGCTGGGGCCTGGATCCTGGGGGATGACACTCATCAGGAAGTCAGTCCACTGGTCAGTTCATGGCCAATGCCTCGATTAGAAGAGGTGGGCACTGGGAAATAGCCCCAAAGGGTCTGTCTCCCTTCCTGCTCGCTGGGTCTCCGGTCTCCCTATTTCCTGGCCCCATGGTGGGAACTGTCTCCCTACCATCCCTCTGCTGCGCCCCAGCTGACCAGGGGCTGAAACCTCTACACACAGTGAAGGAGAATAAACCTCTCCTCTTCACAGCTGCGGGTATCAGGTACCAGGTCTCAGTGATGTGAGAAAGTGAGATGCTCCCACATCATGTATTTAATAAGCAGCACCAGCATCCACTGGACAGTGCTGGCTGAGAGATCTTGCTCACTTTTGCTGCTTCTTCTGCTCCAGATGCCGATCCCACTCCAAGTCCAGGACGTCATTTACATCCTGGACAGCAAATTTCACATACTGATGGAGGCGCCGAATTTCCTGAGAGAAAAAAATTCAAGACAAATGACTCATTTTTTTCTGCTACCTTGGGCAGATGATGTATGAAAGTAATAAAGAATAATTTAAGTACTTGTATATAGGAACCATAATGAACAAGAAATATCAAACAGGTTTAATACAACCATTAAAACATTGTAATTAAAATGAAAAACAGAAAACCAGTTCCCTTAGCTGGTGGCACAGAGGAAGGCAGGAGAGTGGGCGTCCGCGGGGAGCAAGTGCTCTTCCCGCAGTGGCTCCTGGCAGGGCTCTCACAAGGGCTGGGGATCCTCCGCTGCACTCAGGTGTGCAGACAGCACATCCGCCTAGCTCTGCTCTGCTACCCAGGCAATAACTGTAACATGGATGAGATCGCCCCACAAAGCACTGCTGAGGGTGGCTCTGAGCCTATCTAGTCACAGCACCCCACAGAAGTCACCAGCAGTCACGAAGAACTCGCTTCTCAAAAACAAATGTATCAGCACCAGAAAAATTAATTTATCTTTATTAAACCTCTCACCTATTTAACTACTTCAGGCTTATAATAACCTGGGCCACTGGTAACTCTCAGCACTATGCCGCCTGACTCTAAAAGCCAAGATGAAGCTTAAGTTTACCAGTGGAGACCATGAGCCAGATCCTTGGAGAAGCTCTTTACATGTGGGCAAAGGTTTAATTATGTTGACATGTATTTTTAAAATAATTCCTGGATAAAGGCAGATGCTCTAACAGAAAAATAGAAAATGCCATTTAAGAAGAGCCACACTGACTCAGGAAATATGGCAGGAAGCTCAGCAGCCAGCAGTAATGGTGGAAGGTTGTTTCCCTTGGCCCTTCCCACATGACCACCCCCAGGCTCCTGGCAGGAGGGCTTCTTTCCCTGGGTGCCTTCCCACTGTGATTAGCCAGCAAAAGCCAACTCCTCTCACAAGACTTCATCTGAACCCTTCTCTTTCTCTTTTTTTTATTGTGTTTTTGTTTTTTTGACACAGGGTCTTACTACGTAGCTCAGACTCATAGTGATCCCGTCTCGGCCTCCTCAGTGCTGGGATTACAGGTATGCATCACCGTGCCTGGTTTCAGAGCTGGCACAGCATGCTTGGGAATCTGGGGCAGCACAGCATGAGATGTCAGGGATTGAACTCAGGACCTTGCCCTTGCCAGGCAGGCGATTAGACTGCTGAGCTATCTCCACAGCCCTGCAAGGCCCTCTCTTCCGAGGCTTAGCTGCACTCTTGCTGACAGTCCCACGGCAACTCATCAACATTCAGTTTGCGTCTACCTCTGGCTGATGCTCACCCCTGTGGTGACTGGGCACTGCAGCAGAGCATCTACGAATACAGGCTCAGTCAGCTGCCCAGAGTCAAGGGCTGGGCAGCGTCAGCACCTGTTTCCTAGTCTCTGTACTCAGTACAGGTCACCCAGCATTTCCCACTCAGTTCTGTGGCGACAGACAGTTACTTCCTCATGAACTAAGTGTTCCCTGAAGGCCTGTGCTTGCTTAGTGTGGAAACAGAGCACCAGAGAAAAGGGCATGTGGGAAGCAGAGAGGAGGCAGCAGTGTGGGGCATCTGATGGATGGCCTGGAGTCAGGAAGCATTAGGGCCATGGAGAGCTGCAAAAGCAGCAGCACCACCCTTGTGGGTGGGGGCTTCCTAATTCCCCACTATCCAGCAGGTTTCCAGGTGTCAGGGAACTGGAGCCAGGGGTACCAGGGGAGCAGCAGCCTGCAGCCTCAGGTTCTCACAAGCAGGAGGAACTCGTCCACCAGCCCAGAGGCCCACGTCCAAGGCGCAGGAGCCCAGGGCTGCCGGTACACCTCCTTGGGAGCTTCAGACAGCAGGAATGGAGTAAGAGGAGCCTTGAACTACAGTGGCTGGAGTGAAACAAGAAACAACAACAACAAAAAAAACAAGACCCCAGCTAGCTAAACAGAAGTGAGGCATTAACAGCTTGTGAGAAAGCACCAGTACTCAGCTATGGCCCACAGGAATGAGCCTGAGGAGCCAGATCCAGGTTCCAGTCCCAACCCCACTGACTGTGGGCAACATCGCTGCCTTGGCCTCGAGGCTCAGTCTCCTATTTATACAAAGGGCAGTAACTTCTCTCGCAGGGCAGTTGGTTTTAAAGACTAAGAATAATGCATAAAAACACTTAGCAAATGAACTGGCCTTCATGAAACAGCTGCTACAATACCTGTTCCAATAGTGTGCTTTGGCATGTTTAAGGTTTAATTAGGAATTTTATTTAAAAAAATATTTTAATGGTAAAAGTGCCAATTTCTTTGCCATAGGCAAAAAAGTACAACGTACTATCAGCAAAAAATCAGCAACTCCATCAGGGACCATGATGCAAATCCATGGCCACAGGAAGACAGCCGCCGCTGCTCAGATGGCTGTGGGAACCTCCCTAGAATGAAAGAGCTGCTCCCACCTGGAGCTGAGCTTCACTCCTGGGGTCCAGTGGTCTCTTGTAGAGCAGATGGAGATACCCGGAGTCGTGGTTTCTCCCATCCTGCTCTCTGGCTTCTTCCACACCAGCAAAGCCCTCCAGCAGGGTTGTCTTCAGGGTGCTTATGTCTCCATGAAGAGACTAGAAATAAAAAGCAAGAATGTATTAGGTCAATCCCACCTCTCGGGAGGCTGAGGCAGGAGGATCATTGTGAGTTTGAGACCAGCCTGAACTACAAAGTGAGCTGAAGGCCAGCCTGAGCTGCACAGTGAGACCCTGTCTCAGACCAAAAAAAAAAAAAAAAAAAGTATTTACAACAAATGCTATATTTGCAAGAAATAAAACCCGTCTGTCTGAGTCAAGGAAAGCAGTTTTTCAAACACTGAACATGAGGAACAACTTATTCACATATCTGATCACTTTCATGTTCATGGAGAAAAAGAATTTTACTGCTTGGAAAAGAAGACACTAAAGCTCTTTTTCCTTAAAAAATTATTTTTCTTCTTTTTGTATTTTAGGGAAGGGTCTACAGGGTGTTCAGAGTCTTACTGCGTAGATCAGACTCATAGTGATCCACCTGTTTACAGCCTCCCAAGAGCTGGGATTACAGGTGTGTGCCACCACACCTGTAATCCCAGCTCTCAATTACCTTCTCAGTGAGCCCTGAGGGCAGGGCTGGAACAGCAGGCCCTGGAATCGAACCCTGGCCCCTGCACCTGCTTGCAGGTGCTTTAATCCACTGAGTTATTTTGCTGCTCCCCAAAATTATTTTTCATCTTCATGAATGAAACATGTTTTGGCTGGGCATGGTGGTGCACATCTGTAATCCCAGCCCTCAGGAGGCTGAGACAGAAGGATCCTTGTGAGTTTGAGACGAGCCTGGGCCATAAAGTGAGCTCATGGCCAGCCTGAACTGTACAGCGAGACCCTGACTCAAAAAGACCCCCCGAGTGTTCTGATGATGGCAAGTGGGAAGCAGGAAACAGCTCTCTCAGCAGAAGTACTAAGAGTGCTGAAAGTACCCTCAGGATTCTATGGTCGTGCGACCACCAGGAACATCCTTTCCAGCAAGTCACTGAGACCAGAGCTTCTGAGACAGTGCACAATGGGACCCTGGCACTGGTAGTCACTCAATGGGAACTTGCAAAAACGTTTTCATCTTTGTCTTTTTCTTTTTTTGGTGGAACTGGGGATTAAACTCAGGCCCTTGTGCTTGCCAGGGAAGCGCTTATTCTACTGAGCCATCTCCCCAGCCCCATTTTCATCTTTGTGGGCCTCAATTCCCTGGCAAGGGTGAAGTGCCTGGCACAATGCCAGGCACACAGGAACTAGTGATGACAGGAACAGTAACAACATCTGTGCATAATGCCATTAACAATGGATACTAGGCACATTTTACTGTATATCCTATTAAAATAGTCTGTTCCTTTTAACACAACACTACAAAGATAACAAAATTTCCAATGGACCTAAGTTAACAACCACAGTCAACTTTATGGAGTGCGGAGTAGGTGTCAAAGGTAGAAACAGTCACCCCATCCTACAGATGAGAAAACTGAAATAGAGTAGCTGGGTTAAATTGCCTGTCATGGGAGTGAGAAATCTTGGTGTTTGATTTTTTTTTTTGTGGAACTGGGGATTAAACTCAGACCCTTGTGCCTGCCAGGGAAGTGCTTATTCTACTGAGCCATCTCCCCAGCCATGAGAAATCCTTCTTATGCCTAGTGTCTAATTTGGGAATAGTATGCAACAATAGAACCTAATAAAAATTATTCTCTTCACATTTCTGTTCCTTGAATTTTTCTAGTTAATATTCAAAAATTTCATGCAAATTTTTAGAAAACTGCAATTGTTGGCATCAACAGGTGAAGTCCTGCAGGCAGGATGCAAACGCAGGTTATGCCTGGTGAACTGCACAACACACAGACTCCAGCGCTCATGCCCACCTTGGAGGAGCAAGGAGAGCAGGTCTCCAGGTGCAGCTCCACCCAGGCCCAGCATGGCCACACACGCACCTCTGTGGTCTCCTTGATCTCCAGAAGAAAAGTGTGCAGGTCAGCAGATTCCGTCCGTAGCATTTGCATCTCCTCCGGGGTGCCCACCTGGAAGCAGGCTTTGGCGGTCCGGGCTTTCAGCTCCTCCAGCTCCTTCTGGAAGTGTGCGATCTACACGAGCCACACACAAGGAAAGGACTCCGTCTGAGTGGCACATATGATAGCAAGGCCTCTGTGTTGACTCATAGGCAGGCTTCCGCGATTGCCAGGCACAACTGCTAGTAGCAGAGGTCACAAAGGAGGCCACACCTGGGGCCGCTCTGGTCTCTCAGGCATACCACCAGGCGTCTGTGCATTGTGTAGTTCACCAGGCATAGCCAGCCCTGGGAATAGACTCACCTCTTCTCCAATTCCAGCTAGCACGGGGTCTGAATCTTTCCAGTGATGCCCCTGTTTTTCTGCGACAGGAGGCTGAAGTGACTTTGGCTGCAATGGAAGGCATGAGTTTACAAATGCTACAAGTCACAGCGCCAGGAAGCCACTGCACCACACCCTGTGCCATCGCCTCCCTCACTGGCGCTCATGAACTCTACTCCAGGTGGAGAAGAGGGAGCAAAGCAAGGGGTCCTATGGCTCAGCGCCAAGTCACTGAGCTGTGCGCACATTACATGGAGTTTATTGAGGTAAATTATACATTAATTGAAACATTAAGACACATAAATGTTTTGGGCAAATATACTACAAACATTCAGGTCACACAGTCCTAGTTACTATTTCTAAGATCTGAATTTTAAAACATGAAAACTCATTTCATTAACAAGCATGCTTAGGTGAGACATGAATAAAGGCAAGCACCGCAGGCCAGCCTGGACACACCTGAAGAGAGCCAGACTTCGTCACTGTAGGGGTGGCCCTGGGTGACTTCTGCACCATGGATGGCACTGGACTCGGACTGCTCTGAGTGGATTGCACTGTTAGCAAAAACATCAGTCAAAAAAGCAGGGTTCACTCTAGGCTTTCCCCACCACAACTCCTTTCCCTAAATCTAAGACGGCCACACTGTTGGTAGCTCTGCTTTCATCTTATCACACCCCCCGGACCACAAAGGAGACAAGGACAATCTCTTCTGGTCTAAGAAAATACATGCTACAACTTCAGATGTGCAACACTTTGTGGTGTTGGATACTGAACCCATGAGTGACAAAACAAATGCTCTACTCATGGATGACTTTTTTTTTTTGTACGTATTTGGTTCAGGGTCTCACTATGCAGCTCGGATTTATAGTAATCCTGTTTTCAGCCTCCTGAGAGTTGGGATCATAGGCATGTGCCACCATGCCTAGACTTGGTCACTGGCTCAGCATGCTCAGAGGCGGGGCTGGCACAGCATGTGGTGCCAGGGATCAAACCCCAGTCCCTGTGCTTGCCTAGTAGGTGCTTAGTTTGCTGAGCTATCTTGTTGGCCCACCAAACACTTTTATGAATCCTATAAAATGGAAGTATAGCCCAGGCATGGAAGCACTTCCTTGTAGCCAGCTGCACAGAAGGCAGAGGCAGGAGGACTACAAGTTTAAGCCTGGCCAATTTAGTAAGACCCTGTTACAAAATAAAAATAAATAAATAACAAAGAAAAAAAAAATAGAGCCAGGCATAGTGGTGCATGCTTGTAATCCCATCACTCTGGGAAGCTGAGACAGGAAGACTAAATTCATTGAAGTCTGGGGAACTTTGTAAAACTCATCCTCAAAATAAAAAATAAGAAAATTAAAAAAACATTAAGAAAGCTCTGTGAGACTAGGCATGGTAGTTTACGACTGTAATCCTAGGGCTCAAGGAAGTTGAGGCAGTAGGATCCACAAATTAAAGGCCGGCTGAACTACAATGAGACCCTGCCTCAAAAACTAAAACGAAAAAGAAAACAAAAATAACAAAATAAGCCTGGGGATTTAACTCTGTGAAAAGGCACTAGGTTCAATTCCCAGTACTGTAAAAATAAATAAATAAGTAAATAAAAATAAAAAAGAATGATGTGTAACTTAGGGACAAAGTGCTTGCATAAGAGGCACAAAACCCTGGATTTACTTTCCAGCGGCAAAAAAGAAAACAAAAACAAAAACACTGCCACAGTGCCTCTGATAAGATCCGTAAGTCAGCACACAGGCTCAGCAGGCTGGCCACCTGGCCTACCCAGATGCCCCAGAGGGTCTGCCTGCATAATTAGGAATGGGTCAAAGTTGAAAACCCCGTAGATCAAACAAGAGTCTCTTCAACTAGTAGAATGCAGAATCCTCCCAACCCTCTGAGAAGCTTTCAGACACGCCTCCCCGTGGCATCACCTGGGGAATTTTTAAAAACATACCAAAATCCACGCCTAGGCCCTATCCCCAAGGACTGATTTAAGTGTTAAGGAGCAGCGGATCCCCTGTAACTCTAATGTGCAACTGGGACTGAGACTGAATAATCTAGGGCCTTCGATCTTCAAGAACAATGACAACAGTGGTGGGGGCAGAGAGCTGGGTGTAAATGAGATACTAGTGTGCTTAGGGTCAGCCTTTCCCTCCTCAGAAAGGTGGGGCAAGAATGATCAGGCTGTGTTTGGGGTCACAGACAGATTTCTTTCAGAATCTGATGTCAAGTCAGGGCAGCCCTTTCTTCTGAGCAACAGGTAAGGAATCAAGAGCTCAGGAATTTCACAGCTTCTCCTGTGCTCATGAGTCGTAACTCTCAGAATCTGTGACTGCCCTAGTACACGTGGTGAAGCGTCACTATACTCTGGAGATAACCAGCTCCACATCTGAGACGACCTGGCAAACACAACCTCACCAAGTGAGCAAGCTTAACATCCTCTATATTAGGGCACATAGGAATAACATCGGGGGACATGGTGCCCATGTGCAACTCTTGCCCCAAACCTTCACCTTGAATCTTATTGTGTGCAAACAATCAAACCCAAATTGAGGAACAACCCCAAACTATTAGCCTGAGCTTCTGCAAATTTCAATTCAGTGGGAAAAAAAGTCCAAAAACCTATGTGAAATAAATAAATAAAAACACATGTGGGGCTGAAAAAGAATGGATAAAAACAATGCAGCTTGTGATCTTTAATTGGTTCCTGGTTTCAGAGAGGAACGCCATAAACAACACTATGGAGGCCGGGTGTGCGGATGCACGCCTGAAGTCCCAGCATTTGGGAAGCTGAGGTGAGAGGATCATCATGAGCTGGAGGCCAGCAAGTTCAAGGCCAGGCCAAGCTACCTAGTGAGACCTCATCTCAGAAGAAACCAAAAACCAAATGACCATTATGGGGAGGAGTGTGGGAAGATGAACATGAAGTCTAGATCAGGTGTTAAATTTCTCAGGCCTGATAATGTACCACATATGGCCTTGTTTTTAGGAGACAACACATGGAATGGTTCCAAGAGAGTGTTTCCTAATGTTTGTAGTTGTTTCTCAAAAATACTGGCATGAAAGCAAGCACACATGAAAAAGAGCCAGGTACATGTGCTCACAAGTTCTGTACCATGCTTCACACTATCATCAGAACCTTTCACTAAAAGGCACAGACAGCGCAGCTGATGGGCCCCAGAGCAGGGAAGTTCAGGTCATCCTCGGCATCAGGCAGCTGCCCAAGAATGGTCAAGGAGGAGCCAGGCAGTATGGGAGCTGTGGCAATCCCCTGGCTCATGGCCCAAACCCCCCACGGTGCTATTGCAAGGTGTGGGAAGCAAGGGGAAACAGTTGTGTCCAGCTGCGCAAGCAAGGCCTCAGCCCCCAGCACTTTTCCCGTGCAAGTCATACCTGAGGGTGCAGAAGACATCGCAGGCTTCGGAAACATGGAGCTAGCTGGTGCCAAGAGAGGCGTGGGGTGGCTGAGTGGTCCTGGAGATGCTGGTTTGGAGGTGGATGAGGGCAGCATGGATGGAGCATTTGCACTGCTGAGGATGGGAGCAGAGGTGGCCACTGCGGTGAACCTGCAAGAGGCCATGCCACTGTGTCATGATAGCCAGCTAAAGATCCCTTCCCACTGCCCATGAGCACCATCACAGAACACTACCCATGCTGCATTGCCACAGGGCACATATGTGTTCAGCAATTGCTTATACAAGGTCACTGATCACCTGATTATTTGTCTGGGACAGGATCTTGCTACTGCAGCTCAGGCTGACCTTGAAATCCCTCCATAGCCCAGACTGGCCTCAAACCCCCCATAATCCTCCTGCCTCAGCCTTCTGGGTGCCGAGATTACAGGTGTGTGCCACCATCCACCTGATTAGAAATGGATGATTCAACTAAAATGTCAGTTAAGCACTTGGCATGAAAAGTTCAGTACTGGTCATGCCCTAAAGAACTTATTCCCTAGTCTATAACGTGGAGTAAGAAGAGCATAGGGCCTAATGAGGACTCCACTCAGGATAACTACTTCCCATAGGAGGGAACTGGAGGAGGAAAGCAGACACCACCTTTGGGCACTTCAGCCTCAAAGGGATGTGCTCTCCCTCAGGAGCAAAGTCCTGCACACAAACTAGGCGCACCCGCGAGGCAAAGGCCCGTGAAATATGATGGAATGCCAGTGGGTACACAGGTGGCTATATGCGACTTCAGTGACAACATGGCCCCCATGGCAGGAACAAGGACAGATGAGCAGGCAGCAGCCGGGAAACTGCAGGGCCCAGAACTGCGTGACCCTCCGACACTTGCAGTGTAGTGGGGCAGCAGGAAAGTGATAGCATCTGCACCCCTGAGAAGCCAGAGGGCACGCCCAGACTCTGGAGGCCCTGACAAGGCCCTGGGGGCCGCCCGATGGTCCACAAGTATACAAAGCTCACTGTGCTGGCTTCATAGAAAGCAGCCGAGGGTAGGTACAGGCAGGCAGCTGCCTTGCAGGGGCACACAGTAGTGCTCCCCAGTTTTAAACACAGCTAGCTCGTTCCTGTATAGTGTGAAGCACAGTGGGGATTTAAAGTTAAAGACCTTGTTGGCTGAATTTTAGTCATTTCAAGTATTATTTTAGAAAAAGCTCCCCTTTCAGTAACAGCTCAGGGACTCTAGCTGCACCACACATAGGGAGTTGCTCTATCCTCTGCATGCCCTGCGGAGGGTGCCGTGCAGGGGCCACTTACTTTTCACTCAGGTTCACCTTGACTGCAGAGGACGTGGGCAGGAAGGCGGGCTTCAGTCCCGAGCTCGGTGCAGCTGCAGTAGGCAGTGGGGTGCTCTCCAGGGCAGGCTTGAAGCCCGAGGAGCCAAAGAAGGATGTAGCAGATGAGGCCAGAGGCGCAGCAGGGGGCGTGGCGGCTAGTGAGCCCTTGGAGGGTAGTGCCAAGGAGAAGGTGGGGGTAGCAGAGCCCAGAGCTGCTTTGGGGCCATCAGAGCCACTGGGATAGGGAGGGGGCTCCCCAAGGCCAAGGGCAGAGCCCTTCAAGGATGAGGAGCCAAAGGCGAACACAGTCGGGGTCCCCCCGGCTGAAGGCAGAGTGAAACTAGAGGCGGGGACAGCGGGCAGCACTGATGGAAGCGAGGAAGGGGCTGCTGCTCCCAAGGCATCCAGCTTTAGCAGGGACTGAGACGAGGTTGGGGTGGTGGGAGTACTTCCTGCAAAGAAAAGCAAGGAGAAAAAGGAAGAGGTTACATTGTGCAGTGGAGGTTCACAGGACAAAACAGCAGCGAGGAGGTTCTGCGAGGGCCCAGCATCGTGGTACCCGGCTGTAGTCTCAGCACAGGGGAGGTTGAGGCAAGAGGATGGCTGCAAGTTCAAGCACAAGCTAGGCTGCTTAGAGTAAAAGGCCAGCCCAAAATAGACAGCAAGACCCTGCCTCAAACAGAACAATGAGTCCCTGGTTAAATGCAGCTGCAAATGATACTAGTTTAAGAAACCAGACAGAGCCAGGCTAGAGCTGGTGTTAGGACTTTCCAGCACAAGCAATCCATGAAGGAACTGGAGACTAAAGCAAGGGAGTCTGCAAAACAGAAGCATGAATGGAACACCTGCTGAAAGCAAAGACCCATTATCACTTCTGTTTGCATATCCTAACACAAGGAATTACATCCTAGTGATACTTCTCTTATAACAGATACAGAACCAGGAGCAGTTTGATGGTATAGGGCCTTCATGCGGAGCTGCACCTCCAGCCCTTTTAATCTTTTTTTTTAAAACAGGGTCTCATGATGTAGGCCAGGGTGGCCTTAAAACTCAAAGTGATCACCCTCCACAGGCTCCTGAGTGCGAGGATTACAGGCATATGCCTGGTCTCTTTCTATTTTTCTTGAGACAGGATCTTAGTAAATTATTCAAGTAGGGCTCAAACTTGGAATCCTCCTGCCTCAGCTTCCCAGAATGTTGGGACTACAGGCATGCATCACTATAACCAGCTTATTTTTTTAAAAAATGTATTTGGTTGTTGCAGGGTCTTACCATGCAGCTTGGACTTGTGGTGATCCTCCTGCTTTCAGCCTCCCCAGATTACAGGTGTGCACTACCACACCCCATGCCTGGACTCTGGTCAGCTCAGCTTGCCTTAAAGGCATGGCTGGCATGGCAGCATGTAGTGCCAGTCCCTGCACTTGCCTAAGTTTACCTACACAGGCACTTCAGACTGCTGAGCTTTTGTGCTGGCCCCTGGCTTCTTCAAAGATACAAAAATAGAGACATAAATCATTTCTATGCATATTAAGTCAACATGAAGAATGTATACCAGATGCTAAAGTACCTAAAACATAGGTACTTTTGCTACTGAAAATAAAACTCAACATATGGAATCTGTCACTCTCTACTACAACCGTTCATTAAACACAGGTGCCTTGGAAACATGGTTGGACAGAGCCAGTAACCTGCCAGGCAAGAGCTGGGACACGCTTCTCCCAGTTCCAGGCTCTCATGCACTTATCAGCACACCATTCTTCCCTCCACTCTAGCCTACAGGCCAAGGAGGCTCATGGGAAACAATCCCTGGCTGTGCACATCATACCTTGCTTCTTATAAGAGACCTGGACAGGGTAGGGAGGGATAGCCCCAAAGGGAACATCCTTCAGGTAACACGATGACACCATATAACACTGGTAGCATCCAGCCAGCCACCTCCTGGGTTACTCGAGTAACCACAGTCAGTTGGGCATTAGCACCAGGGTGGCTTTAGTTCTGTGTGCAACTTGCTCCATACCTGGGAGCGGTAAGAAAATGCACTCCAATAGTGTCAGGCTCATGTTGTGGGTTCTTACAGCCATACTAGCAGGAAAAAAACCTTATCATTACACACAGAATTTAAAAAGATAAATACTTGGGCTGGTGGTGTAACTCAGGAAACTAAGCACTTGCTCAGGTAAGCGCAGGGGCCAGGGTTTGATCCCTGGCACATGCAGCACCAGCCCTGCCCCCGGACACACTGAGCTGACAACAAAGTCTGGGCATGGTGGCGCACACCTGTAATCCCAGCAGTAGGGAGGCAGAAATCGGGAGGATCACTATGCATCTGAGCTGCGTAGTGAAACCCTGCACAAGACAAAACAAAAAAAAACTAAAGATAAATACTGCTTAAACTCCAATATTGAAAGAAATCATTTAGTAAGTTTGACATTTTCCTGTCTTGAGTGACAGTGTCACGAACTTAGGGATTAGCACTGTGTAGCCACAGCTCTGCATAGCAGTTCTGTGAGTAAATTTTCTAATTTCTCCTCACTAACATGTTACTTGACAAATATCTTCAAGAGCCAGGGGGATCAAAGGCATAAGTGCCTGCCTGGCAAGTGCATGGTCCTGAGTTTGATCCTTAGTACTAAGAAAAAACCAAAAATCAAAACAAGTATTTTCAAAAGGGGAAAAAAAACAAAGATGAAATGTAAATAAGGAAACTACTTTTTTTTTTGGTACTGGGGATCAAACAAGGAGACAATCATTATTAATATCCATCTCTCAAGTATTTTCTTCTGTCTATATTTTTTTCTCATAAAATAGGACCACACAGGCTAGCCCACGCTCAGGCAAGCAGACCTGTCACATGAGGGTGACAGTCACCATCTTTGTCCTCAGGGTACTTGGAGATTTCCTGTATAAGCCCAGGAGGCCACAGACCTGAAGACTTTGGCTGCCGCTCGCCTTCTATGGAGAGCCGCTCCGGGGTCCTGATGACAGCCCTGGCCCCAGGATTCTGATTAATCATGTAAAATGGACAAAGCACGCCATCTGTTGAAAGCAACAGGAGCACCGGAACGGGAGGGAGGGTCTTCTCATCACCTTCAAAAGAAGAAACCCACAGTGAGCAGAGGGCCATGTCAACCCAGTGGCAAGGTTGTGTAGAGCCATCTGGGCACGGGCAGCATCTCTCCAGCAAGCTCTTGGTGGCCTGGGACGCACCACTCAGCAAGAGCACCAGTCAGCTGCTAGCAGATGCCCACTGTGTGAGCGCCCCAGCTCTCCCGGCTCCCTCTGTGTTAACAATATTGGTGCCCAGGAGGCAGGTCTGTGCCTCTCTGGCAAGACAGGGTTTTGGGAAGCACTGGGTATAGGAGGAGATAGGCTGAACTCTGGAAAATACAGAGCAGGACAAGGACAGGTAGGTGAGGCTACACTGTGTTTCTTAACAGCTCAGTCCGTACAGATGTTAAAAGAATCACAGGAAATGAGATGATGGGACCAAACACGCCACCAGAGCAGCACAAGTACAAGCAACTTCAGCTGCCCAGTGACAGCTCTCCATACAGGGCACCCGAGGGCAAGATCTCTCTTCTGTTACATTGTCATGGTCCAAGCCAGCAGCTTTGTGCTGCTCAGAGCAGGGGCCTGGCCTACGGCGCCAGCCACGGGTGAGCATCTCCAGCTCCCACTGTGTCCAGTCCATATCTCTGTGCAGGACAACACTCTCCCTACCCCAGGAAGTCACTGGGGATCTGCAAGGGATGAAGAAGCCATGCCCTAAAACCCAAACGTTCCATCTCAACCAGTTCCCAAAGCCAGCAGACGCACACGTGTATGTGTGGCACAACCATGCTGCCCCTGCATCACTCTGAGGCACAGTACAATGTGCCCTGAGGAGCTGACTGACCCGTGGAACCACCATGAGGAGCAGAGGTCCACTCCTGCACACACACTGGTGACACTCACTGAGGGCAACCTCCACCTGGTTGGTGTAGTCAATGGCCACCCCCATGGGCAGTGAGTCATCACTCTTGTCTGTCACAGGTAACTCAGCTCGACTGGAGTCCTCCAGGAGCCAAGATTCCCAATTAACCTGCAAGCAAAAAAGTGCATGTTGGTTACAGCTTGGGTCAGTTCCTCCCAGCAGCAGAGAAAAAGCAAACTGCCTCACCCAGTTCAGTTTATGTGTTGGTTGTGAGGCTCTGACACATGGAAGCCAGACTGAAAGCCTTGAGAACCTCAGCAAGCCAAAACCAATCCCTCCACCTTTGCTGAGAATGAAGGCCTGCCTTACGAACAATCCCTGTAACACTCACTTTCTCATGGAGCACATCCCACAGTTGCACCCAGCCATGCACCCCATGCCTACTCATCCAGAGAAGGGGGAACCTCAGTCCTGCCTTCCCTGAACTGTTTGTTTGAGACAGTATTTCCCTATGTAGCTCAGGCTGGACTTCGGCTCACTACGTAGCTGCCCTTAATGTTAGTGATCCTCCTGCCTCAGCCTCCCAATGCTGGGATGACAGGTGTGTCCCACCACGCCCAGTTCAGAAGTTTTTGAAGGACACTAAACTGCTTGTGAATCCACATGGCAGTGTTAACACCCAGGCTGCCTGTCTGGTCTGAGGCCCAGAGGGGTCACAGGTGGAGCCCATCTGAATCTCTGATTACATGGTTCATTCCCTACAGCTTTCTCTTTAAGAGATCACCTTATGGTGTTGCAATGACAAGGGAAACACACCTGGTCGCTCTGCCGAGCAAGGATACTGACTTCTGTTGAAGCTGCAGATGCTGCCAGCACTAAATCCCTGAGGAATGAGAGCAGAAGATCACGGAGATGAACACACTGACGATCACTCTGACCCAGGGTGACATCTGTGGACCTCCTGCACATGTCCAGGAGAGAGGCCCCCACCCCACTCCTGGAAGGAGGGCGAGGTCTAGGCCCAGCACAGCTCTTTAGTTCCAGAACGAAGCCCTGGGAAGCCCACCCATAGCCAAGCTTGGTGAAGACATAGAGAAAGGCTGGATAGAGCCGTGTCTGCCCTAAGCCCAAAGGCCTCGCCAAGAGTGTGACATTCAAACAATCCAGCTTCCAAAGGCAACGGGGCTGAAACTTAGCTCCTGGGTCTCAGAGCAGAGACAGCCTGCACCACCACGCCCACATGCCACTTTAAATGTGTTCTTAAAACATCAATATTTTATTTTCTTTTTTTGTGTGCAGGGTCTCACTACACAGCTTGGACTCGTAGTGATCCTCCTGTTTTCAGCCTCCCTATCGCTTAGATTACAGGCATGCGTCACCACACCTGGACTCCATTGCTGGCTCAGCATGCCCAGGGGGCAGGGCCAGAGCAGCATGTGGTGCCAAGGATTGAACTCTGGCCCCTGTGCTTGTCTAAGCAAGGGTTTAGTCCACTGAGCTATCTTGCCAGACCTTTAACATCAATATTTTCACAAGTCATCACTGGGCTTATTGAGAAAACTGGATGTTTCAACGAATGCATACCTCTCTACCCTAAACATCTCAAGACTACGGAAACAGAGAGACCTAAATGTGACCAGGACCGAAAGGGTGACCTGGCAGTGACAGAGGGAAGTGCTGCTCACCACTCTTCAATATAGCTGAGGTAGTAATGGTGTTGCCTCTCAGCGCAGCTGCCGTAACAGGGCTCCATGAAGTTCACGAAGACCTCTGGGTGCTTCTCTTCCTTTTTCTACAACGAGCACAGCAAAAAAAAAGTCTCATGCACAATTTCCCTTGAATCCTAGTTAATGTCAAAGACAGTCTTCTAATTTGTAGGAGAAGGTTCAAAGTCTATATACAAACACACAGGTGCAACGCAAAGGTGGAATTGAAGAGTGTAAGGTGCAGAAGTGCATCAACTGAGCTCAAACTCTACAGACATTTGGGACCACAGGATGTCCCTGGCCAGATTACTTAGCCTCTCTGCTACTCAGTTCTCAGTGCATAAAAGATCTGCCAAGTTATTGCAGTTTGTTCTGAATCTAAAGCGCAATGACCCTATTCAGCTTCTCTTCAGTAAACTCCATGCTAGTGCTAACATGAGGTACACACCTATAATCCCAACTACTGAGGAGGCTGAGGCTGGAAAATCACAAGTTTGAGCCCAACCTGAGCAACTTAGTGATTTGGTGAGACCCTGTCTCAAAATAAAAAATAAAAGGGGTGGAGGATACAGCTCAGTGTAAAGGTGCTGGGTTCAATCCCAGTACAAAATTAACAAATAAATAAATAAGCCCTCTCCTCCTCCTCATGACTCCCTCCCTCTCTCCACTGGGCTCTGCTCCAAGGTTTTGCTGACTACCCATCTGCATCCTTATAGACATCTCCCATCGCACCTGCAGCCAGCAGGACAGCAGCTGTCACATCTGGAGGAGCAGGGACTCTACCTTGGTCACCTCTGCACTCTCAGCTTTAAAACAAGCCCTCATGTGCCATATGCATTTCCATAAATAAAAGAACTCTATGTCCAGGTAATCTCTTTTTTTCCTAAAACTTCTTACCAAGTTAATCAAGACTTAGTCTCATAGGTTGAGGAGAAACATGTTCCATCATGTTCTTTTACCTTGGGACTAAACCTCCAGTGGACACCCTAACTCTAGTAGCCAGGCCCTGGTTACAGAGCTGAAACCATACCCCTAAACCTGCCCTGCACTACCAGTGAGTCAGGAAGCCTACACCTCGCTCTCTACCTGTACTAGCACACTGCACTAGCCCCAACAAAAAGGTGGCCTTTCCCTGCACATACCGGAAGCAGTGCCATCACCACCTCTGGTGACGTCTCCAAGGTGCCATCTGCAGCAGCATAGACGATGGTGAAGACGTAAGTCCCGATCCACAGAATGTCCAGCACTGAAAGCACACACACTCTGCTTAGCAGGCGGTCAGACTGCAGCTCCCAGGCTGGCAGAAGGCAGCTTATGCTAAGGTGTGACCACTACATGCTGTCAGATTAGCATACTTCGGTATAAAAATCCAAGTTCTATATAGTGTTAGCAAAGGCCCAGCTTTTTTTTTTTTTAAATTCCTTTATTTATTACAGTGTCTCACTACACATCACGGATTCTTTTTTCGCGGGGGTGGGGGGTGAGCTCAGCTGGCCCTGCGGGGAGGGGCTGGCATGGCATGTGGTGCTGGGGCTCGAACTGCGGTCCCTGAGAGGCGCTCTAGACCGCTAAGCTATCTTGCCAGCCCAAAGGCCCAGCTTTTACGAAGTAATATGCACAAATCAAGGAGCCCAAACTCATTCAAAGTAGTTGCTTCTTTTATACTCAGGGCAGACTGAAGAACATTTTAGAGGCTGGGATCCACTTCAAGACCTGAACTAAGACACATGGGGTCTCGACAGGGTCACTATCACACTATGTGACAGGGGACACCAAGGATGCCCACCGCCAGGGTCATCATGGTAAGAAAAACAGCATTACCTCTCACGGGATGATCTGCCTCATAAAACGGAGGACAAGGAATCACTTTTTTTTCCTGTAATGTCTGAAAGAGATTTGAAAAGTACCAATGAAACAATGCCTAAATCAATAAGACTCTATCAAATGGAATCTGTTTCCTTGAAGCTATTTACCCCATCTCACTAGTCAAGAGACTGAACTAAGAGAAACGCCTGTCCACCCCTAGGCACCTGTCCTAGAGAAAAAAGTCACTCAGTGTGTGCATGGGAAGGCACAAGGGTGTTCAGTTCAATTGCACTCACAGTAGCAAGATCCTTGCCACGCATGATGGATCATGTGGCACAGCCACCGTGGCCTACTGAGGAGCTATGAAGGAATGAACATGCAGTGCCTGAAGAGAGACCTCAGTTATGGGCCTATGCAACCTAAAAAGCAGTAAAACTAAGCCAATCACGTCTTTTGAGGCGAAAGCTCTGCAAGAGAATATACCACAGTGTGGCAAAACACGAAGCAAGCGAGGCATTATGGTGGCTGTGCCTGTTGCCCTGGCCTGCTAGGGAACCTGAGGCAGGAGGATCACCTGAGCTGCAGGACTGGAGGCTAGACCAGTAATGAGGCAAGACCAATCTCAAACAAACAAACAAAACTTTTTCATGTGACAAATAAAAAACAACCTCATTTATCCTTAAACTCCCCAGAGAGCAGTCTCAGGGGGAAAAAACAGCAGAGGCCCTGGAAGCCTACAAACAGCTTCCTTACGCCCACATGTGGACAGATGTGCCGGTTCTCCAGGAATCAATTTACATTGTAAGGTATCTGTGAATGTTCTCTCCAAAACGTCATAACAGGGACTACAGAGCACACACGCACCGTCCGGTTTCTTTGTTATCTGCAATGGCATGAAGTGAACCTTGAAAGACAGACTCGGTTAAAAGACAGACATTGGGCTTTAACACGGAAAGAGTCTGCATGCACTAATTCTTCTGCAACTGCTTTCCCCATTACGTGTTGCTTGCACAGAATGGACTAGAAATGTGGAGGAGGAGTCAGTCTGTAGAACATGATCTACTTATACAAACACTGAGGACAGTACAGCAGGGCCCCGGCTAGCAAGCAAAGTGGGCACCTCTGGAAGGACAAGGGGATGAACACATCCTCTCTCTTCTCCATCATTCTTTACAATGAGCATAATTACATTTATGTTATGTTACGTATTACAATATGTGTGTGTGTGTGTGTGTGTGTGTGTGTGTGTGTTTGGCAGTACCGGGAATTGAACTCAGATAAACTGTTTTGTTTTGTTTGAGACAAGGTCTTACTGTGTAGCCCAGGCCCACCTCACCTGACCTCAGTGATCTTCTTGCCTCCAAGTGCTGGGATTATAGGCGTGTGCCACCTCAGATAAGCTTGTGCTTGCCAGGCAGGCACTTAGGCAGCTGAGCTACCTCCCCAGGCCAGATAAACTACTTTTTGACAGAAAAGAGCAGCCAAGGTGTTCCCAACCACTGCTAAAATTAGTAGGTAACTTCAGTAAGAGAAGTTCTGAAGGCCAAGACAAACTCACAGGAAGGTACTGGACCACGGTTCCGTTCTGCTTTCCCACCGCCAGCTGCTTTCCCTTGGGGCTCCAGCACACTGGGCAAGAAGAGAATGCAGCCAATTAGATGCTGAGGGGCAGAGCTTGCCAATGAGAGGGATCAGAAACAGCCACACAGTCACTGAGGCTGTTAGGGTTTGTGCCTAGCCGCCCCTCAAAGCCTCCTGCAGTCATGGGGTGGACTTCTAGAGTGTGATTAGCATGGGTGTAGATGCTGCACCTGCCTTGGGGCAGGTGATCTGCACTACAATGCAAGGAGGGAAGGGAAGCTGGCAGCTGAGGCGCTGCTACTCCTCCTTTTGCTCTCTTGCTCTCTGCCTCTTGCCCCCACCATGGAAGGCTGCCTGCTGCCATGTGCCACACTGCCTTGGAGACAGCTGAGTATGGCCTGAAACCTCCAGCAACTATGAGCTAAATAAACCTATCCTTCCTTCATTTTCAGTGTCAGGTATTTGTCTCAGCAACGACAGAAGAGTAACTGAGACAGGCTGTTTCTGTTAGCCCAGAGGACCGTGAGGTCACTTGTGCCCAAAACACCTGTGTCAAAGAATGGTGCAATCACTTTAGCCCTGTGAGGCAGTCAGGGCTTCCACTGGGCTGTGGAGCTGAGCTCAGTGAGCTTTTCCAATGCAGTGCTCTCCAGAAAGCCACAGGACACAGAAAACTCGTCTTCAGATGAGAAAAGGAGGACAGATGAAGCTTTCAAGTGCCAAGAAATCATTCTCCTGCTCCTACTTGTCATATCTAATGCTTTCCCACTAAGGTGCGAAAGCACCAAATGCTGTCTATCTAAAAGCAATTATTCTCAAAAATAGTTCTAAACGAGCTGCACCACAATATTTCTCTCCCCAAATAATCCATGCATTCAAATTAATTCATGCATGCTGTTTGACTTCAAGGACATTAACTGTGGGAATAAATACTTTCTACTTCTAATTTTAAAAAACTCACACATAGCAAAAACCATCCACTTTTACTTGCAGAGATTAATTTTTAAATAGATTGCCATTACTGTATGTTACGGAGTGAAAGCCTTTATTACCCACCGGACGTAACTGCCACCGTGGAAGGAAGAGTGGCGCACACTTTCGCTGCGTCTGTGACTTGCAAGACGGCAATGCTACCATCAGCCAGACAAACAGCCACCATGGAGGGGACAGTGGGGTTCCACTTCATATCGATCACCATGCCTCCAGCATCCTTCGAAAGCTTGTGATAGGCAAATGGGCGCTTCTGCTGTTTAGCCTTTGAGAATAGATACATAAAAGCAAGATACTTAATACACACACAGACATTTAGTACCCAAAGGAAACCAGTAAAGATACGAGTTCTCTTAAATCAGAATTCACTCTTCCATTAACATGAAAAAGAGATCTGGCTCTACACAGCAATGTACTTGTTACAGATGATTTCAAAGGAACTCTGAAAGTGGCAAGCAAGTATTCTAGCTGCTTGCAGGGGCTCCAGGCAGGGGAATGTATATAAGCAAAATAATCAAAATGTGCCAGGCACAACGTGCAAATCATGGTTCTGCTTATATCATTGGGACCTTGGGCAGTCACTTAATACCAGAAGTCTGTAAAATCGCATCTATTATGTGAGCAAGGACAAGATACAAACACTCCCAATATATATAATTGACTATTCTCATATGAGACTACAGCACAGAGGAGGGAATATGGCATTTAGAGGCCAGAGGAAGAAAATGGGGGCTTCTGATGCTGCATTTTACCCTGGAAGGTCACCTAAGCCTCCTGGCTGGCTTCCTACATATAAATGTAATATCACACCTAGAGTCAAGTACAGTTAGGAACTCTTCCTTAAAGTCCCCTCTCTCTCAAAGTTGTAAGAGTCTAGAGTTAAGGACTCTTTTTTTTTTTTTTTTGGCCTGCATTTTAACTGCAAAAAGCCTCCAAAGGTCAAGTAAAGAAGCCTCCAGATAGTAATTCCACATGAAGAACTCTCTCTCCATAAGTTCCCACACTGGTGTCAGTTTCTCACTGTTTACCTCGTTTGAGAAGGTGCGCACGTCAAAAAAAGCAATGATGGAGCCATACTCCCCAGACATCATGCACACAGACAGTGTGAGGTTGTCGCAGCTCAGGGCCAGGTGATGCACTGGGAACTTCATAGGAACAAGCAAGCTCTGGACCTTATCAACTATGGAAACACAGGGAAAAAGAGAAAGGAGAAAAAATGCCACAATCTACACACCAAGCCAAACTCCTTTACCTAATAATGAGAATCAAGTTTTAAATCTATATAAACACACCTCCCCTGATAACTAGTTACACTAGTAAATTTTAACTGTCTTACAGACACATAGGTGCATATTATAAATATGTAATAACCTCAAGGGCTGCTCCTCACACAACCAGGGCAAACTAACTGTGGCTGTTGCCCGTGTCAAAGACACTTGCTATACTGCTCAAACAGTACACATCTGTTTGGATGGCACTACGGAGCCAACTAAGGAAGCATGTAACAAAACTTCTAAACAGCCACAGCCCAAGCTTAACTGAGTACAAAATTTCTTTTTTCTGTGTTCAAAGGAACAACTCAGGGCAGGGTAGAAGGCTCAGTAGAATAATTGCTTGCCTGGCAAGCTCATGGTCTTCAGTTCAATCCCCGGTTCCGCCAAAAAACAAAAACAAAAAAGAAGGAACAACTCTTCAGAGAAGTATGAAGGACCAGAGAGAACCCAGAAAGGCTTCCAGCATGCTGCCTGGAACCTGGTCTCCAGGGGTCCATCTTGGGCCCAGTTTCAGTTTTAGCATCAGAGGGACTTCCCCTGGAAGACACATTTGCATAGCCCTCTTGCTCTGCAATATAAATCAAGGGACTCACCTACTTTATTGGGATCATCTCCAGGTTTGTTTTGAATAAGCAGATTTTTAGTAGAGAAAACCTGCAGCCCGCCGGCTCCACCAGCAAAGAGCAGCCCATATTTGTTGGAGATGGCAAGAAGGCTGGAGCGTTCTTTGGGCAGCTCTTCAGGAGTGTCAAAGATTCGCACTTTCTTCAGTGCTCTAAACTGAAAATCCTGTATTGCAAGATCCATTTGAGGAAAACAAAAGATTAAATCAGATCTTGTTGTTGTGCTCCAGTAGGCCTAATTCCAAGATAACAAATTTACTACCTTGAGGCCAAAGACTCTCTCAGTTGTCTGACACTCTGCTTTTACGATGCCTCTGGAAGCACTCATTACTATTTATTCAATGAAATAAATGGGAAAAAAAATTCCAGAAAACTCATTTTGCCTAATCTGGCCCACAGTTCTTTTCCTTTTCTAAATTTAGTTGTATGGTCTGAACCACCATACAGCTACACATTATTTTTTACAATCTTTCCTATCTCACAAACCAGTTTAGTGCTTAATAAATTACTGTTAAATACTAAAAGCAGCTGGGTGTGGTGGCAAACACCTGTAATCCCAGCACTTGGGATGCTGAGGCAGAAAGATTGCTGCAAGTTCAAGGCCAGTCTGGGCTACAAAGTGAGTTCAAAGCCAGCCTGAGCTGCATAGTGAAACCCTGTCTCAAAGACATACATAAATAAATAAAAATAAATATTGAAAGTATCACCCAACTATACTGAAAGTTCTAACTTCCAGCGTAGTACTCAATACAGCGGTCCCTCACTTGCCGCAGAGGTTATGTTCCAGACACCCCCAAGATAAGTGAAAATAGTGACATTATATTTTAGTATTTATATATATTTTAAGGCTTTATAAACCCACACTCTTACAAACCTTTTCCACACTTTTAAAAACACTTCTGATGTTCTTAACCATTTTCTAAACTCATATACCTACATAATTTTAATAATATACCTACACTTAAGGTACTGCAAAATCCTGTGATATAACAAAAAAATCTGTGATAAATAATTCGGATTAATATTTTTTGAAAACCTGCGAAATAGTGAGGCTGTGAAAGTCGAACTGTGAAACAGCAAGGGAAAGAATTAGCTTCCTTTATCAGCTGCTTAAAAATCCCATCACAGAAAAGGGTACAGTTAATCCTGAGCGCTCAAAACTTAGTAAAAGCCAGATGCCAAGAGGACATTCAAAATGCAAATCTGCACATGGTGGCCAACACACCTATAATCCCAGCACTCTGGAAGCTGAGGCAGGACTGTGAGTTTGAGGCCAGCCTATGCTACACAGTGAGACCTCATCTCAAGCAAACAAATACAATGGTATCTCTGGGAGTTATGAAATCATTTATTGGAGTCAAATTCAATGGTTGGGTTCAATGTTCACTCTATGGGGGAATCTGATTTGGTTCATGACCAATTCGGTTTGCAGCCAGAATATGGAGAGAATTAAATTCATGAACCGAGGCACCACTGTAAATAAAAACACAAGTCCAAGCCCCTTGATACAGGCAAGAGGGCCACACATGGCTCTGCCCTCCAACCTTGCCTCACATCTTGCCTCCTCTGGTTCACAGAGGGCCATCGTTCACTACAGTTGCTGCCAACCCACCCCTATTTTCAGTTTTCATTTCCTTTAATTTTCAAGTTCCTGTTGGCTATGAGTGGCCAGAACGTTTCCCTGGCCATCTGTCAATGCTCCTCTGTCAGCCTTCTAAAAAGGTATCTGCGTATTTTCAAAGACTATTTTCAGTCCATACCAATCCATTACTTTGTGAAACATACTATGTATGGTCATGATCTCTTTTTTCACCTTCACTCTTATACTCATCTTCAGGTCAAAGTTTCAATGAAAGAGATGTGAATCTGTTTTGTACTTCCATTTCCAAAAATGTAAAAATACACTGGCAAAGTAGCTCAGTGGTCTAAAGCACGTACTTAGGTGAGCTTAGACAAGTCCAAGGATGGAGGCTTGATCCCCAGCACCACATGCCACGCCAGCTCCACCCTCAGGGTGAGCTGAGCCAGCCACACACCTACACCTACACCCACAGTATTAAAAAAAAAAAAAGCAGTTTTTGGCTTTCATTTTTGTACACCAGAGTTACATGGTTTCACACAGGATCCCCAACACAGCTCATGTAACAACTTCCTGTATTCCATGTTTCATGCATATCTAAGAGATCAGTTGAAATACTCCAACTGACTGTAATGGGCAAAGACCCATCTGGCTTGCTGGAACAGATGTGCATGCCTGTAACCACAACGAAAACTACAGTAGCAGCATCACAAGTCTGAGGCCAGCCTGAACGTTTGCCACCCCACCTCCCAAAATTAAACTAAACTAAAAAGAGCTGTGATGAAGCTCAGCACTCTCTAAGTACAATCCCTAGGAATGGACAAATGAACAAATATGAACACACACAAATTTACACAGCTTTCCAGCTAAGATCCTATTGTGGTTTCATAGAGAAGCAGAGTAAAAAATTTCAGTTGTTGTTGTTTTTGTACAAGGTATTAAACCTAGGGCTTTCAAACTGAGTAATACTGCAGTCCTTTATTTTTGAGACCGACTCACTAAATAAACCAGGCTGAGTTCAAACTTGTAACCCTCTTGCCCCAGCCTCCCAGAGTGCTGGGGTTACAGACATGTACCACGTGCCTGGCTTCAGTCCTTTATAATTCTTATTGTGATAATCTCGACTCTGCTCTATTTGGCCTCTGTCACAAGCGCAGAGTAATCGATTAGTAGGATGAAGAAACAAGGAGCAGTCCCTCCTGTGACAGTAACTCCAAGGTAGATTATGCTCTTCAGTCCGTGGTTCTAAAGACTTCCTTCCTTCTACCCCAGTGCACCTGAGGAACAGGACTTATGCCCGGTAGGCGGCTCAAAACAGGCAGTAAAGCTAAAGGAAGAAAAAAATCCCTGTTCTCCATACGGTGTAGCACACCACTCCCTTAATGCACATTTCAGTGACGTGTAGTTCATGCAAATGCTTAAAACTTCCAAAAACTTACTCCCTTTCAGCTTTCTGATTAAAACAGCTCCTTCTCTGTACCTTCATTCTGCCAAAATATGCATAAGAACTATTAGACGCGCCATCCTGGGAGTTATCTGTTGTTACCACCAGTAATCTTCCCGTTAGTTTCCTGCCTTCAGACAGATGTCAAGGGCGAAAGTCAGGTTCCTAGTCCAATCAATCAGCTAGGAGTTCTGCGGGTGAGATGGCTCTTCCTGGTTCTGCTCTGACTACGTCTGAACCACCTTACAGAAGCATACAACCCGCATGAGAAAAGGAGACTTCTAGCCCTCCTGTTAAACGCGACTTAGGGTGAGTTACTTTCGGAGCTTCGATTTGCTCCCATTTACGACCACTTCCTAGGGTCGCTGTGACCATCACCACAGTGCCTAGCCCGCAATAAGTGCTCAGCGGTTACTGCCGCTGTGGCAACCACCCGCAAGGAGCTCGGATAACTCAGCAGGCTAGCCCGAGACCACCAAGGCACAGGGAAACTGCATCCTGGGACGCGTTCCCGTGAGCTGCTCGGCGGAGGGCTGCGCAGGCGTTCAGACGAGAGGCGGGGCAGCCGCCACACGCGCTCCTTCGTTCCGCGGGACGCCGGCGGAACATCAAGTCTAATGAAGGAAGGGAGGAGGCCCCAGCCAGTCTCTGACCTTCATTTCGCGCTCCGGAATCATGGCATCCATCTCCTCTCCCATCGCGCCGTCCTCAGTTTACGGAAGCAGAGGCCGCTGCCACCCGCGGCCTTGCCCGCAGAACCCAGACCTCTCGGAAACCAATTTCCACCTCCTCAGCACCAGCCGCGCGCCGCCGACGCGCACTTCCGGCGCACCTTAGTGACGTCAGGAGTCCCCGTCAAGGCAGTAGCGGAGGGAAGCCTCAAGATCTGAAGTTGCGCGCTCTCCGGGCCGCGGGCCCCCATTGGCCCGCCCAAGAAAGGGGCGTGCGCCTGCGCTCTGGAGTACCCTCGAGCTACCCGTCTGGGCGGGATTTCTGGTTTCATTTGTTTCCCTGCGCATGTTTGAATTCTGGCCGCTCGTTGCGGGGAAGCCTCGCCGAAATGTAACTCATAGGTGAAGAGCTGTTAGTGGCTTCCGACACAGATGTTAGGAACTTTATTTTCACTAGACAGCTTCCGGGAAACGCTTTGGATTTTTTTGTATTTTAGGGAGAGGTCTATAGGGTGTTCAGAGTCTCACTACTAGATCGGACTCGTAATGCTTCTCCTGTTTACAGCCTCCAAGAGCTGGAATTACAGTGCGCACCACCACGCCCAGGCTCATTCGCTTCTCAGCGCGTCCCGGGGCGGGGGTCAGCATGGCAGGCCCGGGGATCGACCCCCAGGCCCTTGAACTACTTGCAGATGCTTTAATTCTCCGAGCTATTTGGCCGGCTCTCAAGGCTTTGGATTTTGCAGGGGGCAATGAATGGACTGACTCTTTAGAAAATGGATAGAATAGGTCCTCACAAGAGAACTGTGTCAAAGGACAGGCTGAAAGTGGAGATCCAGAGACACCCAACACTTGCTTTGTTTACTCCTCTAAGGTAATAATTTCCAGAGCAAGAGCCGCATCTACTCTGGATGCAAGTTTGTGCTCAGTTTTGTACCAAACACTATAGATGTGTCGTGTTTAACCTTCAAGCTTTCCCCTCACCTAGATTATTAACATTTGGTGAGAAAGAAGGGGAGCTGAGAGAATTCTTCATGGCCTTCAGGCAGCGCGTGGAGGCAGGATTCAAATTCAGGTCATTTGCTTATACTATTGCAAAGCCCTACGTAGAAGACAGTGCTGGAGTGGAATTAGGCAGCTCTGGGACAGGGCTCTACTTGGAACCCACAGGGAAGGGGTATTCTGCCACGAGCTTTTGGTTTGCAGCAATCCGCTGTGCTACTTTTCAAGCCTGCTTCTTGTGACTAAAACAAGAATGAGGTAATAGAGCCTGTCTGGGGAGGACGTGAGGAGGAAGTTCTGGTGCCTGTGTTGGCTACTCAGCCAGCTCTTGTGAATTTGCCGAGATCATAACGATTCTTGAGACAAAACAAGAAAGACACCGGGTCAGTTTGTCTGGTTTATTCCAATCTGCAGAGATAATACCCCACCCCATGCGCACTTCCATACACACACACACGCGCACACACACACACACACCTTCAGTCACATGAATTTGCCCGACAAACTTTACTTTTGAATCACAGGGACAAAGGCATACTTAGCAATCCCCATGTTGCTGGTTACACGAGTTAGATTTGGTTGTTTTCAGAAAAGATAGTGGAAGTTCCAAGAAGCTGTGCCCTTAGCTGGAGAAACGAGACCAGGAGCAGGCAGCCACGACCCAAATACACACAGATCCGCTGTCCAGGGCTCATATTGAGCTTGTCTCCCCAGGACTGAGTTCTAAGAGCTGGTGAAGGGACTGATGGGGTTCTGTCACCCCTCACAGTGAGAGAAGGCTTTTTCCATTTCCTCTCCTTCCCATAGTGTCCAACTATGGAACCCACTGAAATAAGCCTGGTTGGCTGTGCCTCCCTCTCTGAGTGAGAAACAGCCACACTAAATGGGATGGGGAATTATAACAAAACAAGCTTATCTTTTGTCAGGAAGAGAGGGGAGGCAGAGTGGGGACAAGGCAGTTGCTAATCTGTACCCCCCAAAAACAAGCCCCATGAAGCTAGGAGTGGGTGGGGTAGATAGGGTTTTATATTTACAGGGAGGAATGTTGTACTAGGGTTTAAACTTCAACTAGGCCTGTGTATCCCTCAGATGAGGATCAGCCAGCTATACCCACAAGCTCTTGCTCTTGAACTAGTTGACCACAGGATTGACGCGACTTGGCCATGCCCTACCTGTTTTACTCCTATAAGCTGCAGGAGCCACAGGAAACCTGAAGTGGTTCCATTGGCTCCGAGTCCATAAGTTTTTTGTTTTTAATAGGAAAATTTATTAGGGAATGATAATAGTTCCCAGGAGACAGGAGGGGTCTCAAATGAGTTGTCCTGTCCCTAAGCTTTTGCAAAAACTTCTTCAAGACTCTTACTCCAGTCTAAGGCAAGCCCCCTTTGATCTCCCTTGCTTCCTAATATTGGTCTTCCTGTCACTGGGTCTTTGATCCCCAGTGCACGTAAGTTCCACAAGCTTCTGTCCCACTGCTGAGCTCTGAGTTCTTGGCGTAGAGCAGGAGTTTAATAAATCTAGTCAACGCATGAGTGCCTCTAATCCTGAGGACAGATCACAGGTGGGGTTGGGACGTCACACTTGCCTGCATGGGTCTGAGAAGCAGGTACCAGAGGAACCACAGAGCAGGCCAGGCCCTCACCCAGCGCGGACACTTACTGGAAAGATGAGAGAAGCCTTCCTGAGTACTGACCCAGGACGCTGGCCCTCTGCCCCTTCCCTGCTTGCAGCACTGATGCACCCAGGCAGACGCGAGGTGTGGGCAGGCTCTTCCATCTCCAGATTCCCCTGACCTTGGGCAAAGCAGTTGACCCCAGTGGCCATCACAGAGGAAATGGAGAGGCACCGCGCTCCTACAGGGCAGATGGGGCTCTGCCATCCTGAGTGGGAGAACTTAAAGCTCATGATAGGTGCTCAATAAATATGCCAAGTGAATACATGAATGAATGCGTGAGCAGCACAAGCAGGGTAAGAGGGGAATGGAGGAAGCAGTCCGGCCTCAAGCGATTGCGATCAGAAAGACAACCTGTCACTAACTCCTGCTTACCAAGGGTGCTGGCTTTTGCATAAGCAAAAGCCTCTGTCTCTCATCCTGGGGCCCTCTGTGTCCTCCCTGCAGGGTGGGACTTCCTGGTTGTCCCTTCCTGGGGCCCCTAGCCTCACCTCCACTTCCAAAGCCTTTTGCTTCTCTCACAGGGAGGTATGGCCAGGGAGCAAGACCAGAAGGTTCCTCTGGTTTCTTCTCAAAGGGCAAGGATGGCTAAGCTCCTTTCCTTTCACCCATATTGCATGCTTGGAGGTGACCAGAGGGGTGTGTCACAGGGGATCCGTGGGTTTGGGGGCACTGAATGGCTACATCCAGGGTACCCAAGAGCACTGGAAATGGGGGGACTCTGCAAGGGAACCTGAATGAGGCTTGCAGCCCTTCTCCCCTCCAGGATCTTGGGACCCGGCACTGGGGTCGCAGGCATTCTGGGAGGATGGAGGTAGTGCCTCTGCCTCGGCCCTGCCCTCTCCAGTTTTTGGTTTGATATCAGCCCTTCTGCCCAAGGCCAGGAAAAGGCAGGAAAAAGACAGGGAATCAGGGGAACCCAAGGCTCAGGAGTCCCCAACCCAGAGTCCTTTAAGGCAGGTAATTTGTGCTTTACAAAGAGAATGATAAGAAAACACAAACCCACAGGGGCCAGATACACAGGTACACAAATCCCAAGCAGTCAGGAAAGGAGGGCCAGGAGATGGGTGGGGAGGAGCAGGAGGCCATGGCTGGGGTCCTCAGGGCAGACTTGAAATGTCTCTCTCAGGAGGAGGCCCTGCAGGCTTGGGGCCGCTCTCATTGGCTTTGCCTTCAAACATCATGACTCTGGTTTAGATATGGGAAAAACAAAAAGAAGAAAACAGGATTAGGGTCCCTTTGTTCCCTGGCCTGGAAAGGTCTTTATGGGCTCTCCTGGCCTGCCATGAGGACCTTTGTAAAATGCCACAACATTGTTTTTGGTTTGGTGTTGTCTTTTTGAGTCAGAGTCTCCCTGTGCAGCTCAGGCTGGCCTTGAGCTCACTCTGTAGCCCAGGATGGTCTCAAACTTGAAAGGATCCTTCTGCCTCAGCCTTGAGTGCTAGGATTACAGGCATGTGCTGCCACACCTGGCTGACACATTGTTTACCACTGTATTTTAATTTTTTTTCTGAGACATCATCTTGCTGTGTGGCCTTGAACTCTCCATGATCTTCCTGCCTCAGCCTCATGAGTCCTGGGTTTATAAGTGTGCATCACTGCACCATTTAAAATGTTTGTTCAGGGGCCTGCGAGATAGCTCAGTGGGCTACAGCACTTGCTTAGGCAAGCCTAGACAAGCACAGGGACCTCAGCTTGATCCCTGGCACCACAGGCCACATCAGCCCCACCCCGGGGGCTGTTTTTTCAAAAGTGCTTCTGATTTCAGGAACGCTGAGCAAGTGCCCTTTCTGGCAATGACAGGCGAGCCCCTCAGGGAGTTGCTGCCCGTGGTCCTCAGTGGGAAAGCACAGATAGGAGTTTTGCCACCATCATGGATGCTGGCCATCAGCCTGCACCACACTGACTCTGTGTCACCGTGCTACCTGTAGGACCACTCATAATGGAAGAGACATGCTTTCACCCCATTTTATAGAAAAAGAAATCAAGGCAACCGAAGGTAACTTGTGCAGGGTCATTTAGGTAGCAAACAGCAGCGGCAGGATTTGAATGGCATCTCCTTTTCAAGTAGATCTTTAACTCTATTCTGTGTCCCACAGCCCCACAGGCTAGTAGAATTGGTTTAAAATGAGGAAAGTGAGGCTAGAAATGGTGGCATGTGCTTGCTATTCTAGCACTCGGGAGGCTGAGGCAGGAGGATCACCAGGAGTCTGGGGCTACCCTGAGCTACAGAGTGAGTCCAAAGCCAGCCTGAGCTACATAGGGAGACCCTGTCTCAAAAAAAACCAAAACCAAACACACAAAGAAGGAAACGGAGGTACAGGAAGTGTTTCCAGACTTATCCATGTGACTAGGTGAATTGGAACTTACTGTTGCCCTACTGCAAGCTAATTCCCCCTGTGAGGACCAGTCAGCAAGGGCCTCTGACAGTAGAAGCAGGGGCCCCTTCCCAGGGCCCCATGCCCTGTGCTCCCTCCTGGCCAACGCCATGGAGACCCCAGGGCCAGAGCCACTCACAGCTTGAGGACCGCAGACCGCTTCCCCAGCATCATGTTGACAAAGTCTCGGTAGGAGATAGTGTCGCTGACCCCGCCAGTCACCTCCGAGATCATCTTCTTCATCTCCAGGTGGGTCTTGGGCACCCCAAGCTTCTCCATCATCCTCTTCAGGGACATCAGGTCTGCAGAGGGGAGGCAGCCTGGTTGGCCAGGGCCCCGTTTGGAGGCTGGGCAGCTCCTGCAGTCCCCCTCCCTGCCCCACTAGCTGCTGGGGAGACCTGGGCAACCACCTGATCTCTCTGAGCCCTCCTCTGTAAGTGGTAGAATGGATTTGCTGGGCTCCTTTAAGAAAGTGACAGCCAACAGCAGGTACACTCCTGCATGCTAGCACTCAGGAGGCTGAGGCAGGAGGTTTGCTATGAATTCAAGGCCAGCCTGGACTCCACAGCGAGTTCAACACCAGCCTGACCCTCATGGAGAGATCCTGTCTCAAAAACCAAAAGAAAAGGAAAGAAAGTCTGTATGGAACTCAACACCCCCTGCCACTCCCGCATGCTGTGTGAGGGCTCCTCTGGGCTGGGAGAGGGAGAAGGAGCCAAAAATATCCCTGGAGCAGGAAAAACAACAAAAGAATAAAATTCAAGCATAACAAGGGAGGCACCAAAAAGCCAGGGTGCTCACAGGAGCTGCTGCCTCTGGCCTCCTTGCTGCTGCCACCTGGGGCTGAGGCAATTTCCTTGGGATTGTTCAGGGGTGAACAATGGCTTGGCGCAGAGGAGGCTGGGCAGGGCTGATTTAGGACCAGAGCCCTGGCAAGGCACCATGCTGGTGCCAGGCCCAAGGTGCGGGCTGTCTGGGCCCTTTCTGAGAGAGGACAGACAGAAACCTACACACTTCCCTACATGATCTTCCTTTCCCGGAGGATGAGCGCTTGAGGCTGGTTCTCTCCCTGCAGTTCAGTCTGGCTTTGAACTCACTTCGCAAGGGCTGGCTGCAAACTCAGTGATCTTCCTGCCTCAGCCTCCCCAGTGCTAGGATGACAGGCATGTGCCACCACACCCAGATTATAATGGGATGACTTGCAGCTGTGACAGACAGGAGAGAATAGACTGGCCAGGGTGTGGGGCAAAGTCGAAGAAAGGAGGCAGTGGGGGCTAGCTACATCATGGACAGTGGCGCTGGCACAGAAGACAGAGAATATGCTGGCATGACCATTAGGCAGCCGCAGGGTGTGCCCCAGTCTCTTGGGACCACACATCCCACGCCCCTTATACCCAGCCCCCACTCACCAATCTCACCCTCGTTGTTCAGGTCGAACTCCATGTACTTCTCTGGAAATCACAAGCAACTGAGTCAGCTCAGAGGCAGAGGGCTGGGACCAGGCCCCCTAAGGGCCCTCACTACCCTCACCCCAGATCCCTGTCATCTCAGATGCCTTTCTGATGGCTGGAGACAGAGCTGTTCCTCCAGCAACATCACCCAATTCTGCCCCCCCAAGGAGAAGCTGTCGGGGGCAACCTCCACCTACGTGTTTCAGGGCCCCAGGCCCTGGACTCACACATGGGAAGGGCAGCTGGGAGGCCGTCCCCTATAGACTGTGACTTACAGTTCAGTTTGGACTCTCCAGCTTGTGATCCTCTCGCCTCAGCCTTCCCAGTGCCCGAGTGTACAGGTGTGCATGCCACACTTGTCAGGGTGCGAGCATTCTGCCTGGGGGCAGCTTTGGAACCGGACCGACAATGGCTCCAGTCCCAGCTCTTGCCATGGGTGACCCAAGCCAACAGCCCCATCTCCCCGAGCCTAGTTTCTGTGTGAACCATAATGACCCCATCTTCCCCACTCCCCGCACGGGTTCGGAGGCCCAGCTTCACCTGCTGGCTGTTTTTAAGGTCATCAGCCATGGACCTCCAGCCTGAGGACAACTAAGCTGCAAGCCGCTGGCAAGTTTTGTGTTTTGTTTGCCTACGTGCGCAGAACAGAATGGGTGCGGCCTCTGGAATATTCCGGGCACATCCTCGGAGCGCCCTACCTCGGGGCAGGAAAAGCGTGCGCTACTCTCCTGTAGCCGCTGAGCTCTCCTTTAGAGCGGCTGGCTGGCAATCAAGCGTCAAGGCCCGGAACAGAAGGACCTTTATGCCGTCCCTCTCCCTGCGCAGGCTCCCCGGCCTTGTTTTCTTTTCATCCCATGCTGCCGGGACTCAATGGGCAGAAACTCTGCCCCCCTGCCCCACTGAGGCAACACAAGCGCCCTTTCTCCGCAGGGGCTCCTGAGACGCTGAGCCGCAGAGGGGGAGGCAGGGACGGTTCACAAAGACTGGATTGTATGCAGGCTCCAGCGAGTAGGGCCCAGGCAGACGGGTGGCAGGAGCCAACCTGAGCCCTGTTGGGCAGCCCTGGTGGCAGGGAGGCAGGGACAGGCGCCTGCCCCCACCTCCGGGAGCCTATCTGCAGCCAGCCAGGAAGAGGGGTGCTGTGGCTGAAACCGGGTGGAGGAGGGGCCGAACGGGCTCCCCAGCGGCCAGCAGCTGCGGGGCTCACCTTTGAAGGCTGCGAGCTTCTCAGGCAGGTTCTCCTCATCGCTGTACTTCTGGTCACAGAGGAACTCCTGCAAGAGAGCTTGAGCTGGACACACTCCGGGCACCAAGGTCAAGCTCACACAGCCGCAGGCCGGGCCTCCCATCCCACCTGCAGCCACATTTATCCTTGTTTCCCCTCGGCCCTTGGAGACAGAGCTGCCCAGCCCTCTGCTCTGGACACCTTTAAGGACCTGTGCCACCCGTAGGGCAAGAAGGCCCTGCCGTGCTGAAGCTCCTAGCTCCTCTGAGCTCCAAAGACAGCTGCCTGGGCCCTCATCCCTTCTGCAGTGCGTGGGCTCCAGCAGAATGGGAAGCTACAGTGAATGTTGAAACTCTACAGAATGTATCACAGTGAAAGACACATTGTTGTGTATCTCCTGAGGGGCAGGGGCTGGGGCTCAGAGGCACAGTACCTGCTTGCTAAGTGGGAAGTCTGGAGTTCAATTTCTGGCACCAAAAAAGAAAGAAAAGGAGGAATTTTTTTTTTTTTTTCTTTTTTAGCAGAACTGGGGATTGAACTCAGACCCTTAGCGCTTGTGAGGGATGTGCTTATTCTACTGAGCCAATTCCCCAGCCTAGAAAAGGAAGATCTTGAGACAGCACAAATCCCTTCAAAGTCCAGATCATACCTATGCTGCTTTTCTCAGCGCCTTCTGCAGCAGCTCCGACATCCTCTTCTGTGATGTCTCCGGCTGCACTATACTGACTGCCTCGGTGTCTTACACCAATCCAAAATGTTTCCTTTTGACATTGGGAAGGAGCCAGAAGTTGCACAGATACAGTGCGTGAGGCCGAGGACACGGCACAGACACACTTGGACAAGCCTGTCTTTCCGTTGGGTGGCGAAAGGCGGTGCTCGGTGGCAGCAGCGCTCGGCGTGCTTTTGACCATGCCTTATAAAGACCCCCAGGACAGAGGACGCCAGAGCTGCTGCAGAGAGTGGCAGAGTGTGAGGGATGGGAGGAGTGCTCCAAGCTGGGGGAGGACCTCGGGAGGAATTCATGGCGGTGCGCCTGTTACTACAATAAACCCTACGGTTCGGTCCCCGCTGGCACTATATCCAATCCCAGCTGCCATATTCCCGCAGGCGTATTTGGTCACTGTGCTCGTCTGTCACCACTGCCTTACGTGCTCAGTGAGCATGACCAACGAGCTGCTCCTTGAGTGTGTGGGTGCAACGTGAGCACATTACCGCTCCTGCCTGGGCCTGCTGCATGCTTGCATTCTTTATTATTATTATTGTTATGTATTTATTTATTTTGGTAGAACTGGGGATTGAACTCAGTCCCTTGTGCTTACCAAGGAAGTGCTTATTCTACTGAGCTATCTCCCCGGCCCCTGCATCCTTACATTATGCCTGGTCACAGAGTGCTTGATCTGGACAGCTACTTCCCCTTCCACCTCCTTCCCAGTCTGTAAAACTAGGGGTTCACCCCTCGCCTAGTTCCTCTCTCATGCCTGGAGTCTTTTCAGAACCATGGGGAGGGAGGTGGCTGCCCCAGCAACTGCCCTTGGGTGTAGCATGCACTTGCTCTCGGCACCTGCAGGATCCCTAGAGGCAGCCACTAATATCACACCCATTGTACAGAGGAAAAAACCCGGAGCTCCCAGCAGGAGACCATGGGCTCAGCTGTCTTAGCGCCTTGGGCCCCACACTTAGAGACAGGCGGAGTGCAGGTGTCCATGCCACCTGGTCTCCTGCTTTCACACAGAAAGCCGCTGATGAGGAGCACCTGCTGGGCCCTGCAGGTGCCAAGTGCCTTGAATTCTTCTTGCTCTTCTGCACTGGCATTGAGAGCCCTCCTTTCTTGCCGGCAATGGGAAATGCCACCGTGCTTCTCCATTCCTTCATTCTCCTTTTGACATTTTTGAGGGACCATGTGAGGTGAGCACTGAGCTTTGCCAGGCACCAAAGGAGGAGGGAGACAAGGTGAGCACGGCGAGGTCCCCCATCCTAACACTATGGAAAGCCCACTTTTAAAATGGTATCAGGGGCCAGCCAAGTAGCTCAGTGGATTAAAGTGCCTGCAAGCAGGCACAGGGGCCAGGGGTTCGATCCTGGGACCTGCTGTACTGGCTCCACCCCCGGGGCACTTGAGACTGGGTGTGGTGGTGCACACCTGTAATTCCAGCTCTTGGGAGGCTGTAAACAGGCAGATCTCTAGTCCAATCCAGTAGTAAGACCCTAAACACCCTGTAGACTCTTCCCTAAGAAAATATAATAAGTAAAATGATATTGGGGGTGGGGAGATAGATCAGTAGAATAAGCGCTTGCCTAGCAAGCATAAGGGCCTGAGTTCAATCCCTTGTCCCACCAAAGAAGAAGAAGAAGAAGAAGAAGAAGAAGAAGAAGAAGAAGAAGAAGAAGAAGAAGAAGAAGAAGAAGAAAACAAAGAAGAAGAGGAAACTAAATGTCATCCACGCCCATCACTCAACCTGTTTCAGAATTTCAGTCATCCTCTAGGATAGACAATCCTCCACCTTTCCAGTCTGTTGCTCAAACTCCCATCAGGTAGCAGAGAGATGACAAGAACCTGAGCCAGCCAGGGTTTGGCTACTGGTACCCACCTCACCAGCTGTGAGATGGGCACAAGAGCACCTGACTCCTGTGGTACCTGCCCCCCCCCCCATGGATCCAGCCGTGAGTACTGCAGGCCAGACATTGGCCCAGTGTAACCCTTAGCTCAGCACCTTTGGGGAGGAAGAGAAACCCACTAGGCAGGTGGCCGCCTCCCAGGGGGTAGGACCAGCGGGTTGTGCCCTCCAGCTTGCTTTCAGGACAACATCACTATGGCCAGAGTGGCGTGATCCCACTGTGCTCTCGGACCCTTGAGGTCACACCAAGTCTCTGGTCTATAGGCAGCTGTGTCAGCTCTGCCTGGCTTGCAATTTGGGTCTGTTGGTCTTCAGGGTCCCTGCCCATCACTTGCTGGGGGCGTCATTGCCTTGCACCTCCCTGCCTGCCCTTAGCTGGAGTGTATCCTCATCCCCTCCAAAGCCCGGGACTGTCCTCTCCTGATGGCCCCTTCCCCCAGCTTCTTCTCGTAGCTCTTCTCCCCAACTCCTCCATCTTTGGAACAAGCAAGTCAGTTTGTCTGAGATCACCTGGCTCGCCTGGGGTCCTGGACCCCTCCTCTGCCAGGGGTGGTCAGATGTGGTCAGTGGTGCCCAGGCTTGGTAACACAGAAGGAAGCCAGACAAACAGGGGCACTCACAGAGGGCTGCCAAGTTTTTGAGCACAGAAACTTTTTTTTTCGGTGGAACTGGAGATTGAACTCAGGCCCCTGCATTTACCAGGGAAGCGCTTATTCCACTGAGCCATCTCCCTGACTGCTAAGTTTTTATGTTGCCAAGTAAAGACCTTTTAGACAGTTCTGATTGGCTGTTACTGTGAGTTCAGAAGGAAGTTCAGAATCCCTGAATTTTAAAGTAGGAGCTATTTATTTAGCTGGGGTGCAGCCCCTGCACTGCCAAGTTTTCTTTGCCTTACCAAGAACCGAGGGAGAGCCTCTTTGGGGAGTGGGCACGAGTGCCTAAGTGAGCCAAACATGGAAAGCTAGGGGGAGACCTGGTGGGTGGGTCCCCCACTTCCATCCTGTGGCTGACTAGTCATCCTGCCCAGGCCCCTAGGGATGCAGGTCCTGCTGCCCCTGCAGGCAGATGGGGCCCCAGGAGGACAGATGCCTGGTCTTAAGAGCCACCGAGATGAACACAGAAGCCCAGGCAGACACACAGAGCAAGGCTAGGAGCACAGAACAAATGCAGAGGCACCTAAGCATGACTCCAGCCTCCTGGCTCGCAATCTGGGTCTGCCAGCCAGGCCCTGGAAGCCCCAGCAGCTAGGGGACAAGAGCCTGGACGATCACCTTCTGTGGATGTAGTGTTTCACTTCCAAACACGTTACCACCTCACCTGTCCCTTCATCTCTGTCCTCTCCTCTTCCCCCCTCTCTGGGCCTCAACCACACTCCTACCCCACAACTTTTGCTCAAGTGGTGCCCCCCTCCCCCGTGTGGTTCTCTCCCTCACCTCCTTTAAACCTTTGATCAAGTCACCTCACAAAGGCCTCCCCTCATTCCACCCACCTGATTATACTGTGGGGGCCCCTGCCACCCTCCCCAGTTTCCCTTCTATCTGGTGCAGCCCTGCCTCTCCTTTTACCTGAGGAAACTATCACTTCTGCTGTTGCAGCTCGCTAAGGTTATTCTCCCTGGCCTGTCTCTTCCTGTTAGGACGTAGGTACCAGGTAGTAGATGCTCAATAAACCTCCTCAGGACGCACGAATGAATGGGAACTTAGGATGCCTGGCTTGTGCACAGTTGCACAGGCAGCAAGTGGCTGAGCTGGGAGGAACTCAGTGGTTGCTGTTGGTTCCCTCCCCGGCACAGCTGAAGAGCAGAGCCCCAAGGGCTGGAGGAACGGGGAGGAGGCAGGTCCTTGTGTCCCCTCTAGATGCCCGGCTCTCAGCAGAGCCCGGCACAGAGCGGGCACTCAACAAACATCTGTCAGATGAATGAGAAACCTTCTGCTCTGCCAAGAGAGGGTCAGGCAGCTTTGCGTGCGTGCATCTGCGTATCCGAGACCAGAGAGGACTCTGGGAATGGGCTTATATTTTTCCTGAAAGCCAACAGTGACAAATGCTTGAGCCCCAGATGACCAGGGTGGGAGAAGCAGCTGACCAGGGCCTACGTGGGTCAGATGCCTACCCAGCCCTGCAGCTGTGCCCTTCACAGGGGTGGAAGCAAGAGAGCAGCCCGGGGCCTGGCCTGCCAGCTAGCTCCACCCCAGCCCAAAGCTTCTCCCTCAGGCAGCTCCCAGCCCCGCTTGGCCTGGGAGTGCAGGTGCCCTGCCTACCAAGGACTATGCTTCCCAGCTTCCCGACCCTGAGCACAGGCCGAGAGACCCACAGAGAAGCCTCCCAGCTGTCCGGAGGAAAAATAAAATCATTCAAGAGGGCAAGCTACAGCCAGCTGCCTGCATTAGATTCACACAGTAATGGTGTAGAAATTACTTCATCTATCTCCTAGCACTTGGAGGCTGAGTCTGGAGGGTGGTTGGGAGTTTGACCAGCCTGAATTGCAGAGACCCTGTCTCAAAAATACAAAATAAAGAAAAGAAAAAAAGGAAGAGGAAGAAGAGGGAGGAGAAGGGGAGCAAGGAGAAGGAGAAAAAGGAAGAGTAATTTAATCAGGCGTGGTGGACATGCCTATAATCCCAGCACTGGGGAGGCTGAGACAAGAAGATCACTGTGAGCTGAAGATCAACCTGGGCTACGAAGTGAGCTCAAGGCCAGCCCGAGCTGCTAGTGAGATCCCACCTCAAAAAGTCAAGCACACAACAAAGCCAGAAAGAAAAAAAAAAAAAAAGCAGCAGGGCATAGTGGTGCATGACGAGGCAGGATGATCCCTTATAAATTCGGGACCAGCCTGGCGTACAAAGTGAGAACTCAAACCCAGGCAGAACTGCATATTGAGAAGACGTCTCAAAAGACAAAAATAAATAAAATTCATTTATCCATGCCTGTTTCCTCAGCTAAGGATGAATGAAAACATTATATTCACCTTCTAGGCCCATCCTGTGAACAACACTATATATAATCAAATCCAGGTAAAGTGCCTACTATGGGACTGGGCACTTAGTAAGTATTGGATAATTCTTCAGTATTAAACGTTTCTGACATTTCTATCTACAAAATCAGCTTTTGACCCCACAGCCCAGCACCAGTTATTTAAGCCGTTTGGGTAAGAGGCTGGCTCGCCTTGACTTAGGTCAGTTATGATTTCTCTCTCCCTTTTTATTTTTTGAGACAGGGTCTTGCTATGTAGTCCAGACTGGCCTCCAACTTGCAATGGTCCTCCTGCCTCAGCCTCCCAAGTGCTCAGATTACAAGTTGTGCCACCATTCCTAGCTTTCTCTCCCCTCCATTTGCTTTTCTTTTTCTCTGCCTCTTTCCTTTCTGGGTGTCCCCCTTTTACAGAGGGAAAAACTGAGGCCCAGAGAGTGCTCAAGTTGCAAGACTACAAAGGTTAGAGATCACAGACCTGCTCCCTCCTCCACCCCATGCCCCTCCCTGCTGCAAACACAGCTGGGACCTAGGCTTCTGGCCCAGGTATGTCCACAGTAGGAGTTTCTTCCACAGCCCAAGGACCACTGCATATCCCTGGGGAGTACGGGGTGGGTAATGCTATCCCTGGCTCCCAAGTCGACCTTCTGTCCCAGAGAGGAACTTCTAGAGAAATGAAAACAGGAGTGACAGATCTGTCCCTGAGGCCCCAGGGCTCACAGTGCTACATGGGAGCCTTTGGAAGTGTTAGGACTCTTAAAACACCCATCCAGACTGGGCGTGGTGGCACCCACCTGCAATCCCAGCATCCGGGAGGCCGAGGTGGGAGGAATGCCGCAAGTGTGAGGCCAGCCTGGGCTATATATGAGATCCCACTTCAAGCAAACAAAGAGGCCAGGGAGATAGCTCAGTGGCATAAGCACCTGCCCAGCAAGCACAAGATACTGAGTTTGATCCCCCTGCCCCAGTACATTAAAAAAAAACAACAACAACAATAGAAAACCACCCTATACAGCAACAGAATCCCTAAGTGACTCCTGGGAGGACCTAGCTTTTGTTCTTTGTTCAATAACTGGGGAAACTGAGGCCAAGAGAAGGCCCTGCTGGGAGTCCCACATAAATTCTGCATCACGAAATGTATGCAGGAGCACGACAGATGAATTGGGTTCGCTTCTGGTTCCAGCACTTACTGGCCTGTGACCCTGGGCACCTTGCTTTAGCTCTCTGGGCCTCAGTTCCCATTGGTAAGCTAGAATCACAATGCTGGGCTTGCCACACGCAGTACGGACAAAACCAGTTCCATGCACTGAAAAACCTGGCTCCTGGTCACTGTGCTGGGACCCTCCAAGCCCCAGCCACCCCAAGAGACAAGATTTGCAGCGAAAGCACCTCCTCGCACAACTCTCTGCCTGCCCAATGCTGGGCCTTGAGCTCCCTGGGAAGAGCTGTGACCCTCTTACCCTCCTTCCTCCAGGGCGAGCTTCACTCTATCCTTGGACGCCTGGGTGACACAACAGTGACATTCACACCAGACAACACACCACACCCATGTTGGCCCTTAGGGACTGTGCCCCCCTTGCCTCTATGCACATGGGAAACATCTCCCCACCCTACCCCACCCTAGGAGCCCTGTTCCAGAGCTCAGCCCAGGAAGTTCCAAACCAGCAGAGGCTGGCAGCCCTTGCTGCGGCTGTGTTGGCCTCTTGCTCCCTGGCACCTTCCTGCAACTCCCTGGCCCAGTGCCTTTTCTGGGCTGGTACCTCCAGGACCTTCTCTCGGACCCTTGCTCCTGGTCCTCCTTGCTCCTGGTCTTTTTGTATCAGCTGCAGCAGAATTTTGGGGTGGGCGGAGATCACCATCCTGGAGGCCATCCAATGGACTGGCACTGAAGCCCCAGGCAGGAGCCCCAAAGACAGGCAGCACCATGCCAGGGCCCTGAGGCCTCTGACGCAGCCTGCAGGCTCTTAATGGGCCAGGGCCAGGCCCCAAGTGCTGCGCCTGGCACTGGCGAGCAGCAGGAGCCTGTAACCTGTCCCCAGCAGGACGGCAGGCTCACATTCCCCAGGGCAGCTCTGGGGCCCCATGTGGACACTGCGTCCACGCCAACAGGTGGGGCTAATGAATAAAGCTCCCAGCAGCCACAGAAAGGAAGCGGAGCCTTCAGAAATTCCATCTCCAGCTGCCTGTGACATGGCCACAGCGAGGTCACAACTGACTAGATGCACAGGGGACACTGAATCCCCAGAGGCTCGATGGCTGTTATCACATCTCCCTTATAATATATTAAGGAAGAGCAAGAGAGATGGGTGCCCAGCAATGCCAACTGGGCCCATTTACCTGGCTAGGGACACAGCAGTCCTGCCAGGCACACAGGAATAGACATACCTGTAGAGTCGCCTGGCTTGGGTCAGGTCTCAGAGGTCTTCCAAAGGGGGTGGGGTGAGAGGGGCAGGGACACATACACCCCTGGGCGGAGAGTCCCCAGCCTGCCCAGCCAGTTTCCTTTCCAGCACAAAGCACACGGGTGCTGAGACAGCCATCGGGCACCTAGCTGAGTGCCCTCCACCTGACCTTGAGGGCTGGGATGGTGGGCTCATAGCCAGAGATCATCATGTACCTACCTAAGCAAGAGACTTATGTTGCCACCGAACTACAGCCACCTGCTAGGCATGGCCAGGATGGGCATGGGGTGGGGGTGGGGTGCCTGGAGTACACAGCTGGTTTAAACTCTGCCTTTGCCATTGCCTGGCCAGGTGATGTAGGACAGATGACCTCATCAGGCTGAGCCTCTGTTTTCCGGTCTTTGAAATGGAATCAGAACAACCCTTGGCCCACAGGAATGCTCGGAGACTCTCAAGATTCATCTCTGACTACACCACGATGACCTCATTGCTGATGGAGGCTCACTGGGAGGATGCAGGTCAGGGCTGGTGGCGCTCACCTGTCATCTCAGCGCTCAGAGGCTGAGGCAGGAGGATTACCACAAGCTGGAGGCCAGCTTAGGCTACACTGTGAGACCCTGTCTCAAAGAAAAAGAGGACAGAGTCGTGGACAGGGCCCAGCTGCAATTCTGATTACATCTGAAAGATGCTTCAGGTTCCAGCACCTGACCCTCCCTGTCCTCCTGGCTCCTCCCTGGCTGCAGGACACAGGAGGGGCAGCCCACCCAGCCTAGTGCCCCATGGTCCCTATGGGAAGCTGGAGGCAGTCCCTCCTGTCGCCATATAAGGCTGGGCCTGGCCTGGGGTCAGCCACCACACCATCAGGATGCAGAGAATGCCAGCTATGCGGCGGGAGTAGGAGGCGCTCACCAGTGCAATGGGGCAGCACACACACACACACACACACACACACACACACACGCCCGTGTACATATGCGCACACAGGCACAGGCACCCAGGTGTGGGTGGGGGCAGCACCCACGCGTGGGTGGGGGCAGCACCCACAGGAGAGCTGGACAAGGGCAAAGAGATCAAGCAAGTAGTTTGGGTTCACACAGTGGCCGTTTCAGCCCAGGTCCTTCACTCCACTTGGCTGAGCCTTGATTTCTGTGATGTGGGATCAGAGCACCCGTCTTGGGGGCAGAGTGCGCACTCAAGGAGAAAGTGCCCACAGTGCACTTGGCACAGTGTTGGGCATTCCAAGCACGCAGCAGGTGGCAGCAGAAGCTGAAGGGAAACCAAACCGAGGTGTGTAGCGCAGACGCTCTGCACTCATTCTGCCAGGCTCACCCCTGGCTTCTCCCAGTTTGACTCTGGAATCCTTACAATAACACTTGAAAGCCAGGTGTGCTTGTGCATGCCTTTAACCTTGGCTTGTGATCTCAGCCCTCGGGAGGCTGAGGCAGGAGGATCACCAGGAGCTCAAGGTAGCCTGAACTGTATATACACAGCAAGACCCTGTCTCAAAAAAAAAAAAAAAGTTTTTAAATAGATGCTAAGACTGAACTACCTTGCTGCCCTCTGGATATGAGTATATACCAAGGGGAATTGGGTGCCTGCTGAAAAAGGCCCCCAGAGCTGCCAGCCCAGCTGGGCTCTGCCCCAGATACCTACACTGCTGTCCCCCTCAGTCAAGGGTTCCTGACACCCTGTCTGCCCATGGCTTAGCAGAGCCCCTAGAAATCCATATTCCATATGGCAGTAAAACTGAACCCCCAAAAGACAATGCTGGCTGGCAATGCTCTCACTAGAACATTCTACCCAGAGAAATTTTGCTCTAGCCACGATCATGGGCAAACCAAACTCAGGCCTCAAATGTACAACCTTCCTCCAGAGATGGCTTCAGGGAGCTGAGAGGGGCAGGGACCATTGCTCCGTCCAGGGTGGGCCACCCCTTGTCTCAGGAATACCCTGTTTCCATCCCCTCCATCTTTAGGTCTCAAGCAAACGCATGCCAACAATGCCAACAGCCTCCTGCACTGTACAACCTCGCTGAAGACATGCAACTGAAACTCACAAGCACCACTGTTATCTCTTCATGGCAAAGGGGCATGGCTTGATCAAGGTCACAGAGTCAGTGTGCTACATGGCCTGTGGCCACCTTGCCCTGCTGGGTGGGGACTCGGCTGCAGCTTCCAGGTTGGCCATGGAGCTTCCTTCCTCTGGGGGCTGCACTCTGGGCCCCAGCCCTGCAGCAGCCTGGGCTCCATGGTGGGTGACTTGGCTGTGACTGCTGCTAGCTCCTGCATGACCTCAGGTCATTTGTTTGCCCTCTCTGGGCAGTGTGCTCTTGTTTAATCTCCCCAGGCCCAGGGCTGGTCAAATCAGCCCTGAGAGCCCAGTCTCTCCTCCTCTTTGAGACAAACAAGTCCACCTCTCCCAACTACTCCAAGGGCTTGCACTCTCTTGCTGCCTCCCCTGGGGCCAGGTTGGCGTGGAAAGTCCCAAACACTCTCAGCTCTTCTGGCATGGCCAACTACGGTCACCTAACCCCCATCTCCAGCTGTCTTTGGCTCGGGGTCCTGCTGGCTGTGGGTGGATTCAGCCAGCTTAGAACCCGCCTGGCTCAGTGGCCCAGGGGCTGGGTGAGGTCAGGGTCCCGGGCTCTTGGCCAGGCAAGAGCACCAGGACCAAGGCTGGGCTGTGCAGTGCACACTGGGAGGGAACCCAGCCAATCCTGACTCCAGAGCCCTCCCAGACGTCCGGGCAGCCTTTCAACCAAGCCCAAGATGGCATTGAGGGGCAAGGAGGGGGTCCAAGTGCCCGGGCCCTCCCGGGGATTCTTGTGGCTAGTGCATGACAACAGACAGGCTGCCTAGTCTGAGGCCTTCCAAGAAATTAAGGAGCAAATTCAGGCTGCAAGCTGCCATCTCTCTCCCCACAGTCAAGGCCAGGGCTCCATCAGCCCCCAGCTGAGTCCCACCAGGACGATGTCCAGAGGTGCAGAAGAGCCAGCGGGGGAATGCCCACCTCTGGCAGGGTGGCACCCCCTGCCACTCTTTAGGAAGGAACACGGAGTGGCCTCATCGGGCGCCCCTGGGAGCCGGGCACTGGAGCAGACCAAGGGCGACCGGGCCTCCCCAGGTGACCCTGCTCCCAGGTCGCAGGGCTGGGACCAGACAGCAGCCAGGTTGAGCCCAAAACCCCCAAAGCGAAGCCCTTCCCCCCAGCTGGGCAGCCCCTCAGCTTTGCCCCCCTTCCACCCTGCCAGCCTTCCTTATCTCCTAGGATCTACGTGGCCATTAAGCCAACTTAGTCGGCCTATTGTGCACCCAACAGCGGCGGAAGGAGTTCTTTCATTAAAGAAATTCACCAGAGCAGGCAAGAAAAAGCTAGTTTAGAAAAGTTGGAGAAAGACTGAGACTTCCCTGGAGACTTCCCATGGGAACCAACTGCCAACGCTTTCTGTGCTGGACACAGTGCGGGCCCTGGGGGTGGAGGGATCCCTTCTGGCGCCAAAACTCCGCGCAGGTCCCCGGAGCGTTTGCAGGGAGCCCCTATCGGATCGGGGCGGCCCCCAGCTCAGGAGTAACAACGTGCAACCCGAGCCGGCAGGGCTGGGAGGTGGAGCGGACCTACCTGAAGTAGCAGGCGCCCAGGCTGGGGCCACGGCGGCAGTTGGGGAAACCTGGGGACGGGGGTGTCGCACACTGTGGTGCCCCGGCTTACCCGATTGATCTCCGCCAGCCTCTTCTCCTGCTGGGCTTTGAGCAAGCCGAATGCCTTCCCTCCTGGAGGAGACAAAGAGGCGGCCTGGAAGAGGGGGCCCTGAGGCCGTGCGCCCCGCACGGCCCAGGCCCCCGCAGCAGACCGCCTGGCGCGCACAGGTGGCGGCTCAGGCCGACGCGGGGACGGCGGCGCCTACCTTGGAACCTGTTGCTCAGCGCGACCGACATGGCGCGCGCCGGACTCCCGCCTTCTGGGGCTTCGCAGCTGCAGCGAGGGCCGGGGCGCAGGACGAGGGACGAGCGCTGGCCCGGGCTGGGGCGAGTGGCGCGCTGCGGGGCTGAGGGGCGGAGGAAGCCCGGAGGGACACACCCCTCTCCCGTCCCGCCGGCTGCTTCGGTCCCGCCCCCCCTGTCCCCTCCCCTTGGTCCCCTCCCTCCGCCTCCCGGACTCGGGCATCAAAGCCGCTATTCTGTGGGTCGCCCTGCGCGACCCGCTGTCACCTCTCCCTCTGCACCCTGGCCACACTTCATCAAGACCCCAGGACATCTTAACACTCACTTAGGGGGATGGCTGTGAGAGTGGAATTCTGCCCCAAGGGCAAGGAGAGGCCACGCAGGAAGTGTCCTCCTTTGCGTCTTATTGCCACCCAAGCACCTTAGGGCACTTTCAGTGAATTAGATGAAGTTGAATCTGGGGGGCGGGGCTGGCGCGGTGTATCTCGCAGGCCCCTGCACCTTGTTAATAAAACCCATTTCCTGTGCCGGGCGTGGTGGCGCAGGCCTGTAGTCCCAGCACTTGGGAGGCTGAGGCAGGAGGATTGTTGTGAGTTCGAGACCAGCCTGAGCTACAAAGCGAACTTAAGGCCAGCCTGAACTGCATAGTGAGACCCTGCCTCAAAAAGACAAAAAAAAAAAAAAAAAAAAAAAT
>PVKA01005717.1:0-12500 GCA_004027165.1 Ctenomys sociabilis
TGTTACAGGGAAAGATTGCGCGCGTGCGTGTGTACATGTTTTGAGTAGTTTTCAGAATATCATCACAGAAAGAAATTCTGCTTTTGTATTCTTCTTTCTAGGAATACTGAGAAGGGAAGCTTGGGTAAATTTGAAATATTACAAAAGAGGAAATTGGTCAGATTTACTATACCATTTATTTTTAAAGGGCATGGTATGTTGCAATAAGGAAAAATTTTAAAGACTAGGATTCTTAGCCAGACATTTCTAGCTCTTTAGTATTAATTTGGAATGCGTTACCTAATCTCTTAGGAGAAAGTACTGAACACGATGCTTGTTAGATTTAGCAAAAAAAGGACATTCCCCCCAGTTAAATTTGAATTTTAGGTACAAAAATGTCTTTAGCATAAATATGCATAAGACATCCCCATACCAAAAATTATTCATTGTTCACTTGAATTCAAATTTAGCTGGGCATTCAATAGCACTTCTGATAATTGCCCATGGAAGAGATTTAACTTGGCCCAGTTGGGAAGCTGACTGTTGCTGCAGGCAGGCTCTCGGGAAGCATCAGAATATGCTGGGTTTGGTTTTCTTGGTTGCTTACACATGGTGGGCAGGGTGGGTCTAAATCTAGAGAACCAGGAAGACTCAAACAGAGATGCAGGGATGGAGAGACGGGGTCCAGGGAGGTCTTCGAATAGCTGGGTGGCTAGCAGAACAAAATCAATGTAAAGCGCCTGCAAATGAGAGCTAACTGATTTTCAGAGCATTGATTGAGGATTATAATCACAATGGCAGGAAACATTTATTTCTACTTTGCTGCACTTTAGGAATGCTATCTGGATTATAGGGACAATGACGGACATTTATAAGCCCTTATTCTTGCATATAGATAGATAGATAGATAGATAGATAGATAGATAGATAGATAGAGTATTTAGTACAGGGTCTCACTATGCAGCTTGGGCTCATAGTGATCCTCCTGTTTTCAGCCCCTCCAGCACTGGGATTATAATAGGTGTACACCACCATGCCCAATTTCTGTGGCTGGCTCAGCATGCCTGTGCTGGGACTGGTGTAGCATGGTGCTGGGGATCAAACTCTGGTCCCTGCACTTGTCTAAGCAGGCGCTTAATCTGCTGAGTTATCTCATTGGACCCAAGAACTTATTTTTAAATAACATTTGGGGGAGAGGATTGGTGAGACTCACTGGTACCTAACATGCCTGAGAATTTCCCAGAAAGCACTGATATTATCAAGAAGTTCAGGAAAAGCTCAGTGGCTATAGGTGCCTTTTTTCTCTTTTTGGAATCTATTAGATCATATTTATTAACAGCGTAAATCTTACAGTAATTAAGATTAATTGCAGACTATATGTGAAGGATGGAATCCATCCACTACGGTGAAAAAGACCATTGAGTGAATAAAGACAATATTTTCTTTCAGATTCCTCAACTGTCTCTCCTTAATGTTGGCCGCGATGTGTGCCTTGACATCTTTTGGCTTGTTTTTCCTTTGCAATTCAGTTATCCTAGCAATAAACTATGTGCTCATGAGGCGGTCGCGTGCCACGCTTTAGGTCATGAGCTTTATGAAGAACTTCGAATGTCAGCTCTATGCAATCCAGCCATATAAACTTGGGCTTGACCGCACTTGAAATCAAGGCAATTAAATAACAGTGGCATCTCTTTCGTGATATTCTTGAGAGAGTGAAAATGAGGTAACGCATTTAAAGTACTTAGGGCCGTGCCTTATCAATAGGAAGCGGTCAAAATTGTGAGCTGTTAGTGGGGAAAAAGGACACCATAATGCTGTTAGGGATATTTGGAGGATTAAATAAGATCCTTTAAAACATTTAGGCCACTACCTGACACGTGGTCAACACTTAATACGTGTTCATAACTGACACAGTTGTTTCATTATTGCATGTTATTTATAAAATGAATATAATGCAATTAACGGAGTGGCTGTAAAGAGGAACAGAGGAGAGGCCTGTGAAAGGTTGAGCCCTCTACCCATGAGGAATGAGAAGTAAAATAAATGGTAAACTCCTGAAGGACCAGAACTGTGTGCACCGTCTCAGCCCTCATGCTCTGGCCCAGTCTTGGCACATAGCAGATATCCAATAAATCTTTTATGAATACATGGATAACTATGTTTCCACTAATGAAAAAGAGAGCTTAGCAAAATGTCTAGGACTCCTTTAGAATCCGGTGATGCTTGAAAAATGGAGAGTAAAATAAACCCAAGAAGACAGGATGTTCCCAAGCTGTGAGGTCATTGTCCTAATCCCCTACATTAGAAAGGTCTTTATGGTTCACAAAGAACTTTCACATCCATTATGTCATTCAACATAAAAAAATAAAGAAACAGGCAAGAAATGTCCTGAGGGTCAGCCTGTACACAGAGCTCAATCTCTTACAAATGATTTAAAACCCGCTCTGTCTGGCTACAGATATTGCTTATAGAAAACTCCAGGCACAGAAATGCTACCCAGCTTGATTTAGCTTAAAGAAACCTTTTGTGACCTTATAAACAAACATGGCCCAGTGGGAACCCGAGTGGAATTTCAGAATTTTGAAGATGAGCTTAGAGAATTTGCTCAGAAATGGGACATATTAAAACAATCTCTACCAAAGGAGTGAAAACAATAAAGAGATTGACTCAGAAGAGAACAAAAAGGCCAGGGCCACTTACTGGGAGCGCCTTCCTTATTATAACTGTTGACTGCGTGGCAATAATGTTTGGGAACATTGCGATCTTGAGAGCAGGCTCATAATGATGTTCCTTCTCTCATAAGGGTGGAAGACTCGACCTAAGCCCCGACTGCTCACGGAAGGAGCTTTTTTCCCTAATGTACACCAGCAAAATGGGACCAAGCAAGGCTGATCACACATTTTCATGAATATAAACATCAGCTTTTAGATGCTCATCCTCCAACCCAGTGCTTGCTTTTCTTGCATAGGTTGGGTGGATGCATTTTGACTGATTGTTGCAAATCATGCTGGTTGACTCACTAAGTGAAGTTCTGAGAGATCAGACAAGGGCTGTCTTGGTCAAGGTCCCACCTGGAAGCAGAAGGCCCAGATGGAGGTTCAGTTGGTCCAAGGGGAGGGACTTTATTGTTCAAAGTATGAGCAGGGCTGTGAAAGTGAACAGGACAGGGCATCTGAGCAGGGACCCCAGAGACTGGCAGTGACAAGGACTTTGCTAACCCTACTGGGAAGACAGCAGGAATGTTTGGGAGAAGCTGGGGGCCATGGTGGGACTGGGTGCTGTGACAGATGCATGAAATGGATCTGTGTCTGGTCTGTGTTACTTGGAGGATGAAGATAGTCTAGCCAGAAGCAGGGCATCTGGAGATGCTTGTTTGGGAGCATTTTTGGCCTTCTCTAATTGATCTGAGTTAGAAATGGATGAGAAATTAAGGAAGATGAGCATTATTTTATATATATAAAAAAATTGATACAGGTCCTCACTATGCAGTTCAGACTTGTAACTGCCTTCCTCTCCCTCCTCCATCTGGTCTGCTGTAGGAAACTCTCATGGGTCAAACCCAGTGAGATCCTAGCAGGCCAGAGGACCTGGGAGACACCATCTGTCTGGACTCCCAAGGCCCAGAGCAGCAGGAAAATGTAAAAGGCAAGTCTTGATGGTGGCAGATTAGAGATGAATCAGCACAAAAGGCGGTGTGATTTGTTCATTGACTTCTTCCCTGAAGTCCTGCTATTGATTTTACATCTTATCACCCTGGGCATGTGATTCTCACTGCATATCTGCTCTGTCTCTGTCTCTGTTTCTGTCTCTCTATCTCTGTCTCCCTCACTCTGTCTGTGTCTCTTTCTTTCTCCCCCTTCCCTCTTCCTCTCCTTCTTCAGCTTGACTGCAGCTCCTTGTGGGCAGGAATAATTCTGTTTGAGTGCTCAGCTTGGCACCTCGGGGATGGCTTAGGAATCTGCATCAAATGATGAAATGATAGGATACTCGTTTATTAGGTTTCATGGAGAAGATAAGCAGGACCTGACAGGCTTTTACTCCAAAAGACAGGTCCTTTACACAGTGCTCTCTTGTGATACTTAAGTCTTTCTAGACCATAGTGTCATTGCTACAGCTTTGTGTTGTCACAATGACCCACATATCCCCAAAGAAAATGCAAATAGATTAGCATGATGGGCACCGACAGAACTTTATCTGAAAACACAGGTATGGGCCATAGGTTACAGTGTGTGGACCCCTGTGTAACAAATCTGAGACTTATCAGATGGTTTGTACGTTGAGTTTAGCAGTCATTTTGTTTTTGGGTGATAGCAGACAATAGCAATGGTGTTCTCTATTTTTTTTTTGATAAGAGCCTCCCTTCCCTTCATGTCTGCTTTGATGTCCCATAAGTTGAAGTGAGGCCCCAGTATGTCTGAGCATACACTAGGGTAAACTTTGGTGAAACCCTTTAACACACATGGAATGAGAACATCAATAATTCAATGTATCTATAAATGATTCAAGCCTGTCCCAGTAGTGTCTGTGCTTCTGCACAAGTGTGCGCATTGGGTTGTCTGTTCTGAGCAAAAGGTCGATGTGAGAATTAAGTGTAGGTCTGATGGGGAGAGCCCAACAGCAGGCAGCTTGGCTCTCAGTTCAGCCAGCAGGTTGCCAGGTGAACATCAGCCCATGCAGAGCAATGCCAGGTGGGAGCAGGGGGAAGGGCTTCTCATTTGTGGAAGTAAACAAAGCCTGCCTGAGCAAGAACACACAGAGACCATAACTGTATTCAAAGGTTACCATCTAGAAAGAGTATTAGCTATCATTGCTTGTTTTGGGCCAAGACCCCAGAGCAGACAGGGGAATGGGAAGGCTTCCTAGCAGAAAGGGACAGTGTCTGGTCTGTGTTATTTGGAGGATGAAGATAGTCTAGCCAGAAGCAGGGCATCTGGAGATGCTGGTTTGGAAGCATTTTTGGCCTTCTCTGATTGATCTGAGTTAGAAATGAATGAGAAATTAAGGAAGATGAGCATTATTTTATATACAAAATAAAAAAATTGATATAGGTTCTCACTATGCAGTTCAGACTTGCAGTGATCCTTCTGTCTCAGCTTCCCTAGTGCTGGGATTATAGGCATGTGCCACCATGCCTGGTTCCAGGGCTGGCACCATATGTGGTACTGGGGATCAAACTTGGGACCTTGCAGCTGCCAGGCAGGTGCTTATGCTGCAGAGCTCTCTCTCCAGTCCTTATTGAGCAAATCTTGCCTGGTTGGGCTGATGATGGTAGAAGCTGTAGGTCAGAGTTGTATGCGTTTGGTTCCTTGCTGGTCTGTATGCTCATTCTCTCAATCATACCATCGCTGTCATGTCTCTCTTGGTCCTCCTTGATGACACCAAGATAAGAAGAGCATCTCAGTGTGGCACAGCTGCTCTGGGCTGCACCTGGGTGGTTAGGCTACTGTGACCTTCCAGGATCCAGATCTCTACCGATGCAGCTGAGCCAGTGAGGACAGAACGTGATGAAAATCATCTGTAGCTAACTGGTTGTTGCTACACGGGCTTGATCAGTGCCACCAAAAGAAGGCTACTCCCACTGGCTGTCAAATGCAGCCCTTTTACAGAAATTTCAAATTCTTCCCTTAACAATAATAGATAAATTTCTTTCATTTTCTTTCAGGATGGCCCCACGGGGTGGACTCAAGTGAGTCATATGCACGTACCGTGCAGTAACTGTGTGCTACTCTTGCATGAATGCTTGCACCTTGCGGTCTTCTACCATACGAGGTACAGGAATTGCTCCATGCCTGTTACAGGGTCTGAAAGTAATGAATGGAAAATCCCAGGAAGAAACAGCTTATAAGCTTTGACTTGTGCACTGCTTCAGGCAATGGGGTGAGACCTTGTCCCATCCCACTCCACCCCATGGGGCCATGAATCATCTCTTTGCCTAGCACATTCAGACCATGTGCCTTGCCCATCCATTGGGCCCTTAGTAGCCCTCTTGTTAGCAGATCAGCTACCACCAAGCTCAGGACTTATGTTCAAGCAACTGAGTCAATACTTACATTCAAGTTACTCACTAAGAGTCTCCAAGTGCAAGCATGTTCTAGGTTTCCTTCTCACCCCTGGATCTTAAAAGGCTCCAGTCTTTTTTGCATATTAGTTTATTTTCTCTTTTTTAGTTCTTCCTCCACACAAGATTCGTTTTTCTCTCCTTCATATCTGGCTGGATTGTACAGTTCACCATAAATTTGCTAAATTAGTTGGATGCCTTTCTCTCCTGAAATAAAATACAAAACCTTAGAATTTCATTTCTGATCAGTGCTTGTCTCTGGACAGAATCTACTTTCTGGCCTAGAGGCAGACAAGCCCTGCAGGCAGTTCACGTTTGTGTGTGCGTTTGCTCACCTCAGTAAAGTGATGAAATCCTTCTTCATAGACTTGGAGACCCCGGAACAGGAAGGGATCTCTGAGGTCAGGAGGGCTAATATTCTCCAGATGTGGTCCATGGTCTCCTAGGAGTATGCGAGATGATGTTGGATAGGCATCTTAAGTAGTTTTAGTTGTTATGTACTTATTTCAGTATTAGTAGGAGAGAAGTTACTGGAACATTAAATCTCATGTGTTTATAAACATTATTGTCTAGGATGAGGCTATGGTAGATGGTGCCTTGGGAACTTACTATGTTTAGTATGTATGATTTCTGGCATTGTCAGGAAATACCTGGGAATAACAAAGATCATGAAAGGAGGACTTTGGGACAATCGGATCTGCTCCAATCTTGTTAGCACCACACATGAGTAACTAAGAAGAGATGCCATTTATCCAAGGCATCAGCTCTACAGGAGGGGAACTCGAATTATGTGGAGACGTTGTTCTAATTTCTGAGAATCAATGTTCTTTCATTCCTTTTCAAAGACCTTTTCCCTCAATCCCATTTTTCTGTTGCTATAGCTGAATACTGGAGTTTAGGTATGGTATAAAGAAAAAGGGTTTTTTTGGCTTGTGATTCTACAGCTGGTGGGTCCAAACAGCATGGTGACAACACCCTGGTGAGGCCAGCCTTGTTACACCATTATAGCAGAGAAACACAAAGGGAACTGTCTACATGCACCAGGTCCAGCCAGTGGAGTGCTGTCTCTTTACGACAACCCATTCTGAAAGCTTGCTTTTAATCTGTTCATAATGGTGGCACTTCTGCAACCTTCCCCCAGGTCTCATCTCTTAAATGTCCCTTCATGTCCAAACTGGGGACCAAGGTTCTAGCACATGAGATAATCAAACCATAGGCAGACTCGAGCACCCCTTCTCAGCACCTGTGAGCTTAGCTCAAGGATGGATATGATAATCAAATCCTCAGAAGTCCCCTGGGGGCTGGATCTTTGAAAGCATAAGCAGCTGAGTAAAAGCCTGTTCTAACCACGAGGGGAATTGCCTCGAAGAGTGCAAGAATCTCACTATCGAAGGCACAGGTTGGCTGCTCGCTGGATCTCTAACAACGGAGACTTCACTGGGTAACAAGGTAAATGAATGTATCGCTCTATTCACCAAGGCGAAGGCCCACAAGCTGCCGGTTGCTCCCAGTAATGGGAGCTTCGGAATGCATTTAATGGGTTAGTATAGTTTTTATTGTAAAAGCAAACTAAATTAAACTGATAGTTTTAATTAAATTTGAATTGGCTGTGATTTTACTCAGTTTTAAAGGCCACTTGAGACACTAGTGTTGCACTTAAAATCTAGTGTTGTAATTAGTGACATCTACATTTATTATAATGGTTACTGCACTTTATTGAATTTATTCAGGAGTAAACAAAAGCTCAGCATCTAAAGAGCTTGTGTCCCAGTGTAGGTTGGTTTTATCTTTGTTAGGATGTCAGGTGACAATGCTGATCCCAAACATGGAAGTTTGCGCAGCGGCCATCCGGCCACAGACTGGTAAGACCTTGGGTTACCTCGAGTCAGACTCTTTCCCGAGCTCTGTAATTATGCTTTTGTTGCCTTCATTCTCTGGAAAATACATATTTTGTGCATGGTAAGCATGCTTCTGTTTCCTAGTACTTCTGGAGTTCAGGGTCCACAATGTTGACTGCATATTTTTGTCTTTTTCAAATTCACGCAGCAACCTGAGCTCCTCATAGGAGGGAATTCAGGCGGAAACTTGAGGCGTGTGCTTATGAGAGGGGAGCGTCCATGATGAGATTAGCGTCCTTACAAGATGACAGAGAGACTGGAGCCTTCTGTCTGGTGTGGGCCAGTCCTGCCCAAGGATGGCCATCAGTAGGCCAGGTAGGTGGTCTTTCCCCAGAGCTCTGTCATCTTGTGTGCTTCAGCTCAGCCCTCAGTGTGGTGAGAGATCAGTTTCTGATGTTCATACCTCCCACCGCTTCTCGTAGCTTCCATGATCTGCAAGTTCAAATCTGGACTCTGGAGCCACAATTGATAGGGTCTCAAAATCAGAAGAGCTGTGTAGCTGCTCCAGGTAGCAGTGGAGGGGAGGCTGCAGGCTTCCTGAGGGAGGCAGGCTTGACATCATCAGTCCTGGTCAAATCAGCCCTAAAACTGGTTCTCCTAGTCTTGGTGTGAGAAGCATCCTCTGAGAGAGGCTTATTAGAAACAATTTCCAGGGCTTCTTCTTTAGAAATTCTGAAGTAGTAAATGAAAAAGACCACTGGACTGGTTGCTTGCTTCTCTATTCTCGTTCTCAACACAGAGCACTCTGACACCACCTCTCAGAAGTAGGCTTTGCCTACAGCTGTTCTGTTCTCTAGCAGACACCCCTCATTGTCCCACAATTCCCGTCACTTCTGACATTGCCTACCTTGAGTTACAGTCAGAACCCATGGGCTAAGGTCTCAATCTTGTGAGCCCATCCCACTTTGAGAGCTTCTGCCTCTTCTGACTGACAATCTCTAAATAGGAGGTTTCCAGGTCTTCTTCTCAGGTTCCATCATTTGCTAGAGTTTTCCCAGAATAGAGAATCTAATCACAGAACCCAGGACAGCAATTTATTACACTTACTGATTTATTGTACAGGCTATAGATGAAGAGTGGAATGAAAGAGATGTACAGCATGCGGGCTGTGAGGAGGAGTCCTCTGTCATCTCTGTGTTCAACCACCTGGACCTCATAGCTTGGGGTTTTGTGCAGGTGTCATACATAGGCATGACTGATTATTAACTCAACCTCCTGCCTCTCTCCCCTTCCAGGAGGATGAAAAGTGAGGCTGTTCCAAGCTATTTACTCCTATGAGTCTTTCTGGGCACCAGCCCTTACTCACAAACCTACCAAGACCCAACTTATTAGAATTAAAAACTGCTCCTAATGCCAGGGATTTAGGAAGTCTGTGTCAGGAATCAGGTCAAAGACCAAATGTGAGAGCCAAAGATTCTCCTAGCAAGCCCACTGCTCAGAAAATTACAAGGGTTTGAGCTCTGTACCAGGCACCGGGGTGGAGACCAAATACATACCTTGTGTGTTCCAATACCACAGTAAGTACACAGGCAAAACTTCAGTTGAGATGTTTTCATCTAAGGCATTAATCTAATCTGATGGACTCCTCCAAAATATCCACTGATACACAGAAATAAGGGCATCTTCACAGAGGACTGTCGTGCTCTGCACACTAAGGAGGTCCATATGGGGACATCTCTTAAAAATTGTTCAATGAGTGAGATTAAAGTAAGGCTTATATTTCTAATTAAAAATTAATACCTATATAAAGTATAAAGTATATGCAACATAAATATGAATTGCCCACATGCATTCAATGCCCTTCTCCAGCAGCAAGCGGCCCCAAAGTCTGGCTTGCTATGCTTGTAGCTCTTCGCTGTTGTTATCATACACATAGCCGTAAGCAGGTGCTGCTCTGCTAGATTTTTCTACTTATTATTTTGTTCTAAGTACTGAAGAGTTTCTCCACTTTGTCTTTTTATGTGCATAGGTTATTTCTTTTATGTAGCATCATGCTCTTGTTTTATGACTATAGATATTTTCCCAGTACCTTCAAGGATGATGTTGAGCAGCATTTATTTTCATTACCCTCTGTGTTACCATTTTTCTTGTTGCTTCAGCTGATCTTTCTCTGGCAAATTTGGGACTTCCAGAACAAGCCCAGGGACCCTAATTCTCCCATATATAAGAGTGAAGCAACAGGGGTGCTGGGCAGAAACTCTCGGGTTGAGGCAAGGGTACTTGACTGTCACTTTTACTTTGGGTACTGGAGGCAGGCATGTAGACATTTTGCTTTGGGATCCCTAATGCTGTCATGAGGAATATGCTCCTAAGGGATATTTACATCCACATTCACTCTAGCAGCCCTGATTTTCCCCGTTTATTAAATCTGTTCATAGGAAGAGTCTTCATTGGTGTTGTTTCTCCTTATCCCTATTTTTACTGGAAGTGAACACCTACTTTAGAACATTCTGGGTACATAGGAAGTGGAACTGACTGCTATGTTTACACAATTTAAATTAACTGCATTTTTCTTCCTACTTTCATTTATGTGCTGTTTGTGACTGGCAAATCTGACAAGTTTTCTCAATTTAAGATTGAGCACCAAATCTTAAATTTTCCATGAGGACTATACATGTACTCTCAAAGCATTCTTATATTTAAACAAGTTTGCTGTAACAAACAAATCCCAGGAAAACAGAACTGGCTATTTTAGTAGGGCATAACGCTTGGAATACTTCTGCATGGCTCTGGTGAATTTTGGGCTTGGACTTGGAGGAACTGCATTTGCAGAGAATAGTGAGTTAAAAACTGAAACAAGTCCATGACCTCTGCATCTGATTCCATTCAAACTTATGGATTTGGAATCTATAGAACTAGAGAATACTTAGTAATAATCAATCAGACAATCAAACACACAAGAAAGACAAATCCTGAACTTAATGAATGTGGATGCAACAAGAAAAGGCTAGATGTAGTTTCCCTTTAATCAGTTTAAATGCAGTTACCCCTACTCCTTTTTTTTTTTTTTTTCATGTGTGTGCATTTGGTACAGGGCCTTGGTATGCAGCTCAGACTCATAGTGATCCTGTTGTGTCAGCCTCCTGAGCCCTGGGATTACAGGTGGTCTTTGTGGCCATGTCAGAGTGCCAGGGGGTGGGGCTTGAGTGGCGTATAGTTATGGGGCACGAATCCTGGTCCCTGAACTTGCCTAGTGGGCACTTAGTCCTCTGAGCTATCTTGCTGGCCTTCAGTTTCTCCTACTTTTGTCAATATGAGCTTCTGCGGCATGAAACACTAATTTTAGGACTTCACATTTTGTTTACAAAAGCTATAAAAGTCAACAAAACATTTTAGACCTTGATAGAGTCTTATAAATTGAAACACATTCCTAAATTATTATATATAATGATATGAAGGAAGTTACAATTTGAAGAAGTTAAAAACTGGGACTTTGAAGGGCTGGCCAAATAGCTCAGTGGATTAAATTGCCTGCTTAGGCAGATGCAGTAGGCAGGGTTTGATCCCTGGTGTGCTGTGCTGGTCCCTCCCCCAGGGCACACTGAGATGACAATTGAGACTGGGGGTGGTGATACACTCCTGTAATCCCAGCTCTTGGGAGGCTGAACATAGGCAGATCACTACAAGTCTGATCTACATAGTGAGATGCTGTAGACCCTATAGACCCTGTCCTAAAGTAAAAAAAAAAAAAAAAAATTAGGTCTTTGAATTCAGGTGTATATGAGTTCTCATGTGCATTGGTTTGGAGGAGACATTATTCTTTCTTTTCCCTTCCTTCCTTCCTTCCTTCCTTCCTTCCTTCCTTCCTTCCTTCCTTCCTTCCTTCCTTCCTTCCTTCCTTCCTTCCTTTGTATTTGAGATTGAACTCAGGACCTTACACTTGCCAGGCAGGCACTTATGCTGCTGAGCTGTCTCCCTGGTTCAACATTGTTGTCTCTGCTCACAATCTACTGGTAAGAACTAATCACAAAGTCCCCACACAGTGACAGGAAAGCTTGAGAAACAGGAAGTGGTCCATAGAATATTTAGTGTGCACTAGCTCTCTTTGTCAGAGTTGTCAGCAAATCTAGAGGCGGACTATTTTTGGTTAGGTTTCTAGATCTATTTATTGGTGGAATTAGGAGTAGAAGAAAAATAAGAAATGTTGAGGACTGGCAGTCTCTACACACAAAGCCCTTGCATTTTGTATGTTGTGAGCCCAGAGTTCAACGATCTTCTCAAGATGTGGGGTGAATTAGAACGAAACTAAATGTTGCTTTTTCTGGTTAGCTTCCCTGTCTCTCCTGGAGATTTCTGTCATGTCATTTAACAATAATTTCTATGACGTTTTGCCTCCAAATGACTGAATTGTTTATTGTCATCAAGAATGGATAAGTCTTTCAGTGCAATGTATGAACATGTAAATTTTATGATAATGAAAACATTTCTTTTCACAACTAGCTCAAGCATTGGAGCATGAAGCATATATTAAGATGACTGTGGAGAGCATCCCTCATCCGGGTGATTAACAGTTGGTGTAAAGATTTGTGTTAAGGCCAGAAATGCATCTTTAAATTCTGGAATGG